>JAVFBW010134839.1:0-21003 GCA_034783835.1 Mopalia ciliata
GGTTAACATGGTCACCTCAAGAGCACCCCAAGAGGGCGTATGTTGGGTTTACTAAAACTCTTGTTAGAAATATTAAAATAAGAGAAAGAAGAAAAGACATATGAGTCTATATTTAATAGTGTAGAGATTTTATGGAGTATCCTATTAAACTGGGCTCTCAGAGCTATGGGGCAACACAAAACTTATCTCATGTTGATTGTCCTGTCGAGGGTGCTTTCCTTCACTTATTGAGGCTTTATGTTATCATTCGGTGAAGTAACCTTCAGTAAGGAGTAAGACCCAAAGTAACATTCGCCCTACAGAGAATTTTATATTTTCTCCTGTTAACAGAGGAAATATAATATCGTTTCAAAATAAGTTATTACAGAACTTCTTATGTATCAATAGTTGAAGGTTATTCCCTTTAAATGTTCATTTGTCTCTTTGAAAGAATACTTAAGGCGGAGGGTTGGGAGGAACGTTTTTGTTACCCTAGTGCTCTCAGAGCTAAGGGGGCCTGCAGCCATGGCTTATTGGTTAGTGAGTGCGCTTTCTGAGCCTACTTCGATGTACCATTAACAGGATTGAGTAAACAAGCTGTCATGTGAGTGATTGAGTGAATAAACTAAAGTATGGCATTAATCTGCAAAAAAACAAACAGACAAGACATTAATACAAAATTTACACAAATGAAGGGATATCAACAGCCAAATGTTTAGTAAGTTATCTGGCATGTCTTTGTTTTTTATTTGAAACATGAATCAAACCATAATAAAAGTTTGTGATTTTGTAGAGGGTCTAGCTGTTGGTGTAGGATTTGGTGCTATAGGAAAGACAAAATCAGCTACTTTTGAAAATGCTAGGTAAGTGAGTATGCAGATTAGTATTGGTATGGAGTTTGACTGTCTGCAATACCATGTTGTTGGATTAGTCTTCAAAGTCCAAATGGGAATTTATATATATACATGTATTTTATAATAAAAAAATGTTAACACTGGTAAACATAGTATTTTCGTTATTTTGGAATAACACTTTCTTAGTTAGAACATATACCTGTTCAGAAAATTTCACTGGTAAACATAGTCTGTTAAAGTTACAAAGTATAGAAAAATTAATTATGGGACATTTGACCATTATAGAAAAATTAATTATGGGACATTTGACCAGACAACTGCTTTAGTTGTGTACTTCTTGTCCTATTATATAAGTCTTCTTTTAAGTCTGCAAAGCTCCATTCTTCTCCTTCCAAGAGTTTATAAAAGCATGGGCAATGTTTTGACATGTGAAAAGATGAGATTTCATCCATGACTTATTTTAAGTACAAGTGGCCTTTATCAAATACCCTTGACTATAACGTTTAAACCCAATCAAACACTTTACTGTAGATATCTACTATCGGTCTTATTGGACTCTTCACGCCTAACTTTTAAATTATAACATCTCCTGAACTTAGCGTTTCTTTGTTGGCAACCATTTGCCTATCTTAATCTCTTTAGATTCCTTATCTTCTTTTGCTTCCAGAAACTTAGCATTTGGAATTGGTATTCAGAACTTCCCAGAAGGCTTAGCTGTGAGTTTACCTCTGAGGGGGGCTGGCATGTCTGTCATGAAAAGTTTCTGGTATGTTCACCCTCACTACTTCACTCTATATCATAGCTTAAATTTATGAGAAATAAAAGAAATTAGAATCAAATTTTTTTATGTTTTGAAGGATTTTCAGGATATTCACTTTACTGGAATGTTATGCTGTGGCATAAAACTCAGATCAATCCAGTTTCTATTTATGAAAAGGGACAGCTATTCTGCTGACTTGTCTGTATGAGTTATCTCCCCTTTAATAAGGGTCTACATTTACTCTACATAACATTTTTTAAAGCCCTCTGGTTAATGGTAGTTTGTTTAGAGGTTAGGAATTGATTGATTTATTGGTGTTTTAGGCCAGGCTTAATGGTATTTCACTTATGCTTTTTTAATACCGTAGGAAGATAATTTCCCAATATTACCCAATATTCACAATTTATGCTGGTGATGAAATTAAATTTTTTTTAATATGTCAAACTATGATATAGTTTAACTTGCAGATTTACAAAAAAAAGAAGAGAAGAAAGAAAACACAGTAACAATTTACATGTAACATATCACTTTGACACTTATACACAACATTTTACTCAAAAACATAATACAAAATATAACATTTTGAAGAAAATAATCATCTACGCTACTGTAAAGTTCTGATTAAAATTCAACACCTCAGTTTTATTTTGTAGGCAGTAGGAGAATGACCTGGAGCTCTGTTTATGGCTTCTTTGTGTTGGCTTTCGTTGAAAATCAAATTTGCTCTATTTACTATTGTATGCATCTTGAGGGTTCCACTCTGCCCTCTGGCGAATGGCAGTTTGTTTGAAAATTAACAAAGCTGTCTTTTCTTAGTACTGGAGGAAGATTAACTCTCAAACAGTATAAAAACACCTCAACTTATATGTTTTTTCTAGTGTCAATTAATGTTGGAATACACTGCAGTGATATACCCTACTCATATAAATGAAATACCTTTAAGCATGTCGTAAAACACTAATCAATCGATCAATCATGCATTATTGTGTGTACATTTACCTCGGTCGATCGTAAGAGGCGAGAGGAGAGGTAGCTTTCTGTTGCCCTGGTGTTCGCAGAGCTAAAAGGTAACGGGAAGCAGATTTGTGTGTGATGTTCTGTATTTGTTACCGTCGTCATATAAGTGAAATACCCTTGAGTACGACGTTAAACACCAATCAAACAAACAAACAAACAAACAAACATTTGGTCTTGACTGAGAACTTTATTTTTGTAGGTATGGTCAGTTGAGTGGTATGGTGGAGCCAATAGCGGGAGTGCTGGGAGCACTAGCAGTAGTCGTAGCAGAACCTATCCTACCTTATGCATTAGCCTTTGCTGCTGGTGCCATGATATACGTCGTGCTTGATGACATCATACCTGAAGCTCAAACATGGTACCACTCTGATTTATAACAGTATTTCATTATTTTGGGGATAATATTTGCTTAGTTTGAACAGATTCTAGTTCAGAAAATTTTGCAGGAACAAACAAACCAAACCAGAAATTTAACCAACGTTTAGGACATGTCACTAGGAGTATGTTATCCCAAGGTAACAGGATTGAGTCCATCTGTCAACCCTCCGCTGTATGAGTGAGTCACAAGATGTGGCTTCAGCAAACATGGGGGGTGGTTTTTATGAGGTTTCCTACCGGATTTCGACAATAATAAGGCAAGGAGCAGTGTGAAATGGACAATCCATCGCCATATCAGTGAAGTACAAACAAACAAATAAATAAATCATTAAGGTGGCTGGTTGGGAGAAAGCTTTAAGATGGCACCATTAAGGTGGTTAGTTGGGGGAAAGCTTTAAGATGGCACCATTAAGGTGGTTGGTTGGGAGAAAGCTTATTTTTCCCCTGATATTCTTGAGGCTAAGGGGCGCCAAGAAGCTGATGTGTTTGTTTTGTTTGTTGCAAGCGGTTTGGCCTCGTGAGGGAGCGGGTGGGCCATGGCCCTGCAGAATACTCCCTCAGCTTCCTCGGTCAATCGTAAGAGACGAGAAAAGAGGTTGCTTTCCGTTGCCCTGGTGTTCTCAGAGCTAAAGGGTATAAAGGGGGAGCAGATTTGTTTGTGATGTTCTTTATTTGTGTCCATCATCATATAAGTGAAATACCCTTGACTACGACGTTAAACACCAATCAAACAAACAAACAAAGCGAGCGGTTTGTAAGGAGATTCCTGTTGCCTTGGTGTTCTCAGAGCCAAACGGGCAACAAAAACCTGTTCTGTTGTTAGATCTTTGTGCTGTGTCTTGTGATATTCTGGTCTTGTTTTGGTTTTTTGTGGGAGCTGGGCCAAGAGGCAACAAGAAGCTGTTGTGTTTGTTATGTTCTTGTAGGGAGTTTCGACCAACGGGACAATGATCTGTTTGCTCATGTCTGCATGCTGTGATTGTCTTGTATTTTCTTTGTTTGTTGGCTGAGGGGTTGAGGGTAGGTTTTTTTTGTACTCATTTGGCTGGCACACAGGGGAAATTTCGTTATCCAGGTTGGACAATGGAAACTGTTTCGGGAAAATTTCAATATTTAAAGAATATTTTTATGAAAGGTACCGGTAGCTGTATTGAATTTCAATTTATAAAATTTACGCATATGGCTTCACCAATTTTTATAACTTTCGTATTTGGACATTATAAAGTTTAAAATTTTATAAAAATATTTTTGATGATAGAAATAAAAGCAACTCTTTTGTATTGATCTGCCAAATAACTAATAATTTTGCTATGTGTGGGTATGACATAAGGGGAGATCACTGCTTAGCTCTTCTGCATTTGACTTTGTTAAGGGAGATTACTTTTTATGGGTTGTCATTTCAGCAGCTGGCACAGCATTGGCTTTTGTATAGCAGAAGTTATCATCTTACTTCTTACTAATCCTACTTGATGTACATGTACTGTTCACAGGTATATAAGTGAGTCATGCCATGTGGCCCTGAAAATTTGGCAGGAGTGGTTTTTACAAGGTTTCCTCTAGGTTTTCCAGTACAATTTGACAAGGAACTGTACATAGTGGACAATCCGTTTTCATATAGTACCCTTGAGTATGACATTAAACCCCAATCTAACAAACAAACAAAATCAATGTTGACATCGCAAACTATGTCCTTTTTGGTCAATCTATATTGAATACTAGTGTACTTATAATTAAGTGTCAGTTAAACGAAGCCTAAGAGAGTTAAGAGTGCTGGAACTCACTCAATTTACCACACTGCCATATGACATAATCTCTAAGAGGGAATCATAGAAGTGACTTCACACAGTACTGGGACATTTAAAAAAACTTGTCCTCTCGAGTTTCAACTGTATTAAGTAAGGCAGAATAAGAACTAGATAATTCACCGCTCAAAGTGAGAACGACGTTAAACAACGACCAAACAATGTGATACAGTTTTTGTCATATTTTTAATTCATTTTGGACATATGGCTAAATGCAATGTATTTGGGTGAATCAATAAAATTTGTTTTGCTCAAGCATGATTTAATGCTGGAGGTTGAAGGTTCATTTGCCTAGCTTTGATGGTCTTCTTGATCTGTTTTTGGGGACTATGTTTTGCATCTTGTCATCATTGTCCTGTCTGTTTGTTGCCACTGATGTCTAGAGTTCTTTCCCTTATCCAGCTAGGGCTGGCACACTAAATAGCCTTTAGTACGTTGCAAAATCCCAATGAGAAACAAGCAAACAAGTACTTGTCCTGTGTTTGTCCTATGTTGTCTTAGTTTCTTGCAAGTGCTTAAGTGTGATTTCCTTCACTGATTGAGCAGGCACACAGCCATGTGAGTGAAATAACGTTAAGTATGGTGTTAACTCCTAATCCAACAAAGAAATCTTCACCCAAGCAACCCAAAGCTCTCCATGCGAGTGAAATAACCTTGACAATACTTTTAAATCAACAAAGTGTGTATTCATGTGGCCTGGACATACCAATCAAAGATTGATTTTTTTTCTTTTTTCAGTGGAAATGGAAAGTTGGCTTCATGGGGCGCTATAGTTGGTTTCGTGGTTATGATGTCATTGGACGTAGGTTTAGGCTGAGCTTATATTCATCTCATACTTTATTCATCCAATTTATATGTGGTAGGTCGATTGAAATATGTTTGATGTATTTGAATTACATTCAATTTTGTTATAAGTGTTACTATTCGATTGATGATCTAACATTCCACCAAAGTGACCTATTAAATGTTGCTGTTGAATTTCTTTTCCATTTTGATTCATACTATTTATTATTTAATCATGTTGCTGTTTTCTTTCCATATAAATCAATTTTGCATTTATTGGTTTTTGTATATTTTATGAGTATATTTTAATTGTCTGCAAGATGTTATAGTTAGTCTACAGAGGAAAGCCTCATTGTGGTAGTTAATAATTTGTATCTGGTTTAATTGCTCTATTAGACAGGATGGGTAGTGTCTGTTTGTCAGGAAAATGTTGCCACGTTTTACATCCAACTGGAGAGGATCAACCCTAACACTCTCCTTAATATAGCATTTATTTTAGTGTACTTGAGAATCCTAAATATGCACTAAATCTTTGAAATACGGCATAAAACCCTAATCATACAAATAAACAAACAGAATACACCCATCAATATATCATACAGGTGAATTTATAGGTGATTGGCTATACTGTATGGTTATAGATAAGTGAATCTATCATACATCTGAGCTAACTGGATATCTTGTTATAGATTAGTATATATATCATAATTGTGAGTTTACAGATTAAAAAATGTGAATCTACAGACTGCCAAATAAAACCTAAATAGCATGAATCTAAGTGAATAACCCCAATAATAAATCATAAATATGTATTTACTGACTCCTGAATATGCCTTAAATCTGATTTAAGGGGAAGTACAACTGTTATTCGACCTAAACTTATTATTTTTATTGTCTATTTTCAAAGACAACATCTGTATTGCACTTGCAATTGAATTAACATACATGTAGCAGTTACCTGCACTGGTGGATGCTTTCATATAAAGCCAATAGTGATGGTTCCCTCCCCAAGCGAAACAACAACAACAAACAACCCTTTGTACATATCATAAGTTTTTAGTAATTGGTAACATATCAACAAGCAGCTATAGATCGTTACATTTCTTTCTTTTTTTTTAAATATTACAACTTATGGCTTGTCATAAAAATTAAATAGTTTTTTGTACTCGTTAATTTGAGCATTTATTAATTAGATGATATCTAGGATTTTCACTCAATGCCACCCATGTTGAAATGAATTGTGTACTTTGAAGTTCAGAGGGTGTTGTATTGTTTTCATTGTTAATGTTTATATATTGTCCTTCATATATTCTTTTAAATATGGTGCTGTCGACCGTGAAGAGTTTTCTTCTACTCTCTCAGCTACTGTCATTAATTACTCCCCAAGCAATTGTTATATCTTGAACCCAGTCACAATTTACACTTGGATAATGTGCCATGTATCATATATCCTCATAAATCAGTTTTCATATTTTATTTATGGTTGATAAACTTTATAAATCAACATATCTGTATTAATTTGTTCTCTACTTCCATCCCAAATATCCCCACACATCTCGTGGAGTTGTATCATTGTTAGTCTATGTTCTGATCTTTTGGGGATTTAGAGATTAGTTGAAGGCAGACTGGATTAACAGGATTGTTTATTGGAGCATGACCAGGCTGAATACACAGTTCTGTTCTATTTAAACAATTGTTTTAAAATTAATTAATTACTTAATTAACATACTCAGCTATTTCCAACACAGAAAAAAGAACCCATTTATTTATGGATTATGATAACAGCTCTTAGGCATGGTTTACTATGACTGTCATCAGAGTTGACATAGGTACATCCTAGACTTTTTTCATTCACATGGATCTTTTGAGCATAGGCAACTTCAAAACATTGGTTTATTCCCATGTCATCTGTTTAAATAGGCATTTGTTCATTCAAAGGCATAGTTTAATCTTGATCATATTCAGTACAGCTAATTGGCTGTAATGGTTCCATCAAGATGTATTGGTTCATTCATGAACATGCTTACTACACCTTATTACATGTAGCTGTAATGGTTTCATCAAAATATATTGGTTCTTGCATGTGGATCCTCATCACAGTTTATTGCATGTAGCTGTAATGTTTTCATCAAAATATATTGGTTCTTGGATGTAGATTCTCATCACAGCTCATAACATGTAGTTGTAATGTTTTCATCAAAACATATTGGTTCTTGCATGTAGATCCTCATCACAGCTTATTACCTGTAGCTGTAATGTTTCCATCAAAATATATTGGAACTTGCATGTAGATCCTCATCACAGCTTATTACATGTAGCTGTAATGGTTTCATCAAAATATATTGGTTCTTGCATGTAGATCCTCATCACAGCTTATTACATGTAGTTGTAATGTTTTCATCAAAGCATATTGGTTCTTGCATGTAGATCCTCATCACAGCTTATTACATGTAGCTGTAACGGTTTCATCAAGATGTATAGGTTTATTCATGTAGACCCTCATTAGGCGGTGGAAGGAGCTAAAGGTCATCATGAAGCACTGTTATATGAGTGTAATAACCTAAACAAGGTGTAAAATCCTGATCAAATGAAAAAATTTCTTATTGCAGGTTTTATTCCTAAGAATTATCATGTCAGCTTGTTGTCTTTGGTTCACCCAAAGGTCACATGGGTTCATTCATGTGGAATATCATTTTAGCTTGTTAGCGAAGCATTAATTCACCTAATAGTGCATTATGGGTTCATTATGGCGAATTGCCATTTCAGCTTGTTGTCATAAGTTCATCGAAAGGTTCACATCAATTCATTCTCATGATTATCATTACAGCTTGTTGGCCTAAATTCATTTAGAGTTACACGGGTTCAATCACCCCTGGAAAAACTGTAAAATTTCTTGCCACCACTAATTTTCAGGTTAAAGATTTCTCACCAGATTCTACATACAGCCAATACGTTTTACTCTGTTTTTTGTTTAATTTCTCACCAGACGTAGGATTTCACGCGACCGTGGGTCGCATGATTTTCTAGTGGTGGGTTCAATCATGTGAATGATCATTTCAGCTTGTTGCTCATCTAAAGAATCAGTGATTAACATTGGTTCATTCAGGTGGATTGACATCACAGTTTGTTGTAAAGGTTCATTGAAAGGAATAAGTGTTGTCATTTTGATAATCACTCAAGCTTTTCAGTAATGGTTTACTATGAGCTGTTCCTTTACCAGGGACTTAGCCAGAAATCAAAAGTATGGTTACCATAAAGGTCATTTTGCTTCATTTTTTAAGCTACTGGGTGTCCCACTGTAACAGTTTCCCCATCTTCTGCATGTTAAAGTTTCGCGAAATAAGGTGTCCAAATGAGGCAATTGTTCATTTCAGGGTGTCCATTTGGATGGGGGGACAACCCTTAAATTAAATTAAATTCTAAGTACAAACTTTTAAATTGGAACCTATAATTTATTTTTCCCATGATCATACAAGTTGCAAAACTATCATTGCCTATTTCTGGCACATCAGTTTTTGAGCAGACTCTACCATGGGGTATTTCTAGAAAACTTTTTATGTTTAACACTTCAAATTTGTACCATTGTAAATCTTGTGACAGGACCACATTTTTTAGAAGTTCGTCCTTTTATATTTTAATGTTTTCTCAAAGTTGCATCTTACATTTTTATAAGACTTTCCTAGATGAAATAGACAAAAAAATCCACTTTGATCATTCTAAATAAAAGTAAAGAAAAAAAAAAAAAAAGGAGGTACTGTTTACTAGTTCAAGGACTATTCTACTCAGTGAACAATTTTTTTAAGCCTTATCGTTATTGCACTTTGAGAAATAAATCCATGAAAAATGTAATGTATTTTTTGTTGTTGATGTTTACTCATTTTGCAATATTTTAGGAAACAATAATTGGATTTTCACCACATTAATATATGGTACAGATTTATATTCTTCTGCATAAGAGACTAAATACAACAGGTGTTCTGAAAAAATCGACCAAAGGGTCCAGCAAGACCTTAAACCAGATATGTCCTTTAAATGTAAATACATTTTTACGCTGAAAGGCCATTTAGTTTTCCCCAAGTCCATTTTGGGTGTCAAAAATTGGCCCCTCAATAGGAGGAAAGAACACCTCTTAATTAGAATTGATAAATATAGCCAAAACATTTGTTTGCCTCACTTAATTTTTTTTAATGATAGTCCCAATGTTGTTATTAGATAGACTGATGAACAGCCAGTTAGTGAAAATAGGAAGCTAAGTCACTGTTTTCTGCAGCAGAGTTAAAGATACCTGGCTAGTATCCATGACCGCTCTCTGAACTCACCTGGAAAACACAACGTATAACATTTCTGAGTGTAGCAATTTTTGTCTTTTTTTACAGTATCATACAAATTTGTTCTTAGTAAAGTTTGTTTTGCATACTTTTGTTTTTGGAAAACAATTGCTCTCAATTGCATGAATATTGAATCTGACATGAAAACTACAGGTTGCGAAGGGAGGGGGTCTTCTTGCGTCCTCTTGCGTCCTCTTGAGGGGCAACACAGGGTTGATTTGTTGTGTCTCTTGAATCATCCAAACCCATGAGAGCTAACACACGCCCATTAGGAAGTATTGCCTACCCAGCTTGTTTGTGGTTGGTGTGTACTGGTTTAGAAGTATATATAACCTTTTTCGCTTAAAGGTGTTAATTGATTAAGCTTAAAAAGAGCAGTTTGTTTAATAGTTGTTTCAGCTGGTGTCCGCCATAGTTGATGATTTGTAATAGCCAATTACTGATGGCTGTTAGAAACTGGTGTAGTTTATCACTGTTGCTTGATTGCCAGGCTATTTTAGAACTTCCGGCTTCACTTGATATCATTTTGACTGAGAGAGAGGGTATCAATTTAAAACAGAGACCCTCTGTTTATAGACCTTCTTACAGATTTCAAGTCTACTTTTTATATATAAGCTCTTGTGGCTTGCCAGTTTTCTGATAGTTGGTATCAGTTTTATAGCCAGTGACTTGTGGATGACTCAAAGAGAACCCGGAGCTCTTACAAGGGATAATTTACCCTCAGATTATCATAATTAATCCAGACTTCATTTTTAAAAATCTAGGATACTGTTCATTGATGGTGTGTAGCTCAATTTGTCCACAGTGTACCCTTTAATGTTATGTATGTATTATTCATTGCCAATATATTATAGCCTCATACTGACTTTTGTGTATGAGTCAAAATCATCAAGCAAGGTGATAACTTGAACCAATGTATTATTAGAAGAAACAATGTATGATGACATTTGTTTTAATTCATGCCAGCATAACAAAGGTGCGTTTCCAGCACTAGCTAGTATTCATTCAGACTTTTATAATTAAGGTGTTATTCCAGCACTAGTTTTGGTTTATGTCTTTATAATGAAGGTGTTATTCCAGCACTAGTTTTGGTTTATGTCTTTATAATGAAGGTGTTATTCCAGCACTAGCCCATTTTAATTCATGCCTTTATAACAAAACAGTCTATTCCAGCAATAGCCAGTTTTGATTCATGCCTTTATAATGAAGGGGTTATTCCAGCACTAGTTTTGGCTTATGACTTTATAATAAAGGTGCTATTCCAGCACTAGTTTTGATTTATGACTTTATAATAAAGGTGCTATTCCAGCACTAGTTTTGATTTATGACTTATAATAAAGGTGCTATTCCAGCACTAGTTTTGATTTATGACTTTATAATAAAGGTGCTATTCCAGCACTAGTTTGGATTTATGACTTTATATTAAAGGTGCTATTCCAGCACTAGTTTGCATTTATGACTTTATATTAAAGGTGCTAATCCAGCACATTCTGAATCCTTGGTGGATGAAGAGTGGGTTATATGAAGACTAAACACTATTGCAGTGGGAAATCTGTACCCGCTCAGACAGCCAGTCATAACCCTCTTACATAACTTGGTATGTCTGACTTTATTTTTGGAATTGGACGGACTCCAATTGTTATACCCCCTACAGTCTGATTACACACACCTTCCCATCTTAACAGATACTGTGTGTAGCACACGTCTATATCTCTTCACCTCCAGAACATGTGTCAAAGTTTAATTTGTTGCATGTACTTTGTCACTTACATGGCTACATTGGCTAACTTGCATTTATAAACATACTGCTGTTTTTGCTGGCCTTAAAAACACCCATCTCGTGTGCGTCCTCTGCTGGCTTAGGGCTGTTTGTTTGAAGAAAAGCACTACTGTCTTCACTAAGCACTGGAGAAAAATTAACTTTCCAATATTATGGAAACGTTTTACATCCTGGATGTGCTAGTGTCAATTATTAATGGAATACACTGCTGTCATATAAGTGAAAGGTCTTTAACATGGTGTAAGACACCAATCAATTAATCAACCACTCACATGTGAGATCAGGGATGGTTTTGTCTTGGCTATACCATACTTCTTCCATCTTGGCTATACCATACTTGTACTACCACAAATTTTTAAAAGGTAAAACCCAAAACAAATTACCTTGTTACAAAGTTGTTCAGTGGAAATGGCCATGTTTTGTTGTTATATTCCATGAAATTCTGTCTAAACAAAAAAACAAAATGGGTCAGACTGGGTTTGCACCCGTTGCAAATTGACAAATTACAGCATCACATATTTACTTGATACATAATTCATTAATTTACTTAGAGCATGTTATGATTTTCTTTCTTAGATGGGTTCAAACTTTGAAAGCTCTATGAGTTTGCAAAGGGAGTGAGCTGGGACAGCCATAAACAAAGAGGGGTTTGTTCTCTCATTAATTTGGCTGAGTTGTGTAACTTTCTATCTGCAGGGCGCATGTAACTTGGGTATCATTTAAGCAAATGTGCTCCAGCAAAATACAGACGAAGTCCCAAATCATTGATTTGAGAATTGAGCTAGAGGTAAAAATGCCATACCAGGTCTGACCGCCAATATTGAGATATTGAGAAAATTAACTGAACAAACTTTGTTGTAATTTAAGATTGAGTTGCTGTGTATGTTTGATTGATTAGGGTTTAATGCAATACTTAAGGTTATTTCACTCACATGATGGCATGCCAGCACGATGGGTGCTTAGCAAGCACCAGGCAACAGAAAGCTCCAACAGAAAAATAATTATCCTACTTTAGTTTTCTGTAAAATTGTATTGAGTACAAAGGCCGTTTTTGTCGAACTCAAACAACAATAACTTGGTCAGTTTTAGAAATATTATAGCATACTGTGTATCATTTTATAGAGAAGTCAAAGCACATTGTGTGCGACTTAGACCGTATTTTGTTAGAGCATGTTTCCTATATTCTTCTCCGAACAAATTTGATACAGCGGACACTATGGCTTCTTCTCTGAACAGAAATGACCAGATTGAGCCTCAGTGGCTTCTTGTTTGACTGTTAGCACACGACCATATCTTGACTGATTGGCATTTTGTTTTGCTGTCACAGCAGAAATGACCGTATCATTATATCTCATTGTAGGAATCTTCAGTAAACAAAACAAAAATCTTTATTTAGGATTTATTTTTCAATGATGAAAAAAGAGTATTTTTTATATTATAATCTGCAACCCACAATGGTGACCTGGAGTAAGGTTTCTATGGCCTCTTCTTTATGCTGTCTCCTAATTGTAGTATGAGAGTTTCTGTTAGGAGTGGTGGTGCTCTGTTAAAGCAGAAACTGAAGAAATAAGGTGTGGTACTGTTACAAATTGGACGAAATAAACCTTAAGTATAATGTTTATGGAACAAAGTAGCAACACAGTTTGGAGAGTTATAACACCAAGTACATGTAAGGATTGTAATAACTTAGTACATTTAGTACAGATCAGAATTTATCCCACAAATTATTCAGATTTTATATAGTCACATAGGTTGACATTTGTTTAATGGGGAGATTTCAACCGGGCTATTATCATATTGCTACCAGTAACAGGATGGGGACAATTACCCAGGCTGATTGAGCTATATTTTACAGCTGTAACCCACTAACCTATATGTTAGAATTCACCACTTCACACCAGAGTTTTATTGCCAGCTTGGCAAATAGTTTATGTAAGCAGATAAACCATCAAATTCCTCATCCCTTCCCCACCCCTGTGGTGTCACCTTCATTGGAATATTGTGAACACCATGTTAACATCAACACTAACTGATATTCATATTGTCTCATTAAAGAATCTTTTTGCCACCTGTTGCCATCTTTGGTGGTTGGTGGTGGTTTCCCTGACTCGTTGTTAGTGTGTTCATGTTGGTGGCCAGTGTGTTCATGTTGGTGGCTAGTGTGTTCATGTTGGTGGCCAGTGTGTTCAGGTTTGTGTCCAGTGTATTCATGTTGGTGGCCAGTGTGTTCATGTTGGTGGCCAGTGTGTTCATGTTGGTGGCCAGTGTGTTCATGTTGGTGGCCAGTGTATTCATGTTGGTGGCCAGTGTGTTCATGTTGGTGACCAGTGTGTTCATGTTGGTGGCCGTGGCCAATGTGTTCATGTTGGTGGCGAGTGTGTTCATGTTAACCAGTGTTCATATAGACCAATGTGTTTACGTTGATGTTGGCAAGTTTGTTCACTTTGATCAGTGTGTTAACATTCACCAGTGTGTTTTGGTTGATGTTGGCAAGTGTGTTTACTTTGATCAGTGTGTTCTGCTGATATATCAGACTAGTGGTACATAAACTGAACATTATTTCAATATTAGTGCAGTGTTAAGCATGAATTGAACAACCTGTTTTCAATATTGCATGTTTCATTACACCATGCCTTGGAAGACCATTGTTTGTAAAAACTTTGACTTGGGAACCTATCATTGTCAATGAGAATGTAATACTGGTTAAACGATATTTGGCTATCATTGCCAATAAGAATGTAATACTGGTTAAACGATACTTGGCTATCATTGCCAATAAAAATGTAATACTGGTTAAACGATATACTTGGCTATCATTGCCAATGAGAATGTAATACTGGTTAAACATTACTCAGCTATTATTGCAAAAAAGTAATTATATTTTGGTCTGACATGCAAACTAACCCAAAATATTAAGAAAAATCGAAAATAACATAAATTCTCACCATAGTGTCAGTTACTACCAGTATTATTAAAGTAAGCAGAATTTGAAAATCAAATCTTGTTAAATAGATTGGTACATTCTGAAGTGTAGTAACTGATGTACAATTTTTTGTTGTTGTTGTGGAGATGGCTACGTATGCTATTTACACATTACATACATGTGTATTTGATGGTTTCAATTAAATAGTAAGAAGTAAAAAGATATCAAGTTAACATTCAATAAGACATTTATTAATTTAAGTGATGAACAATTAGTTACTATATTTTTTTTAGCCTTTTTTTTTTTGTTGAGCTTTTACATTTCCCTGTAATGGCTTCCAGGTGGTAGTTTTGTGTTGGTTGGAACATGGTTTACTGTAAGAGATGGGAATGGGGTTTTACTTACCTATAAATACAAGTAACAGGAGGAACTGGGCACCAATAGATATGCTCTGGACATACAATATCCTTACTTGTAGAGTTTGACCCATTGACATACATTAGGAAAGCTGGTTGTTTTCTTCGCCCTACCATTACCTAGCAAAGCCATGAGAATAGCAGATTGTGAGAAGGCTTTTTACATTTTTGAGTTTGAAGACACTCCCTTAACCTGGTACTCATGGGTACAGATGCTAATTACTGCTATATAAAAAAGGAATAATACAAAAATGTGTACCATCATGAAAATAGATAACTATACGTCTTGCATGATGTTTAAGCCCTCTGGCTGTGGAAAAAAATTTCTTTTTCAACAGAGTATTTTATGTAACACTTCACATCATGGTTGGGATGCTGTTCACTCTCCCAAATATGTTACCCTCATACCAGTGAAAAAATGTTAAACACTGCCTTAAACATCAATCAATCAAATGTGATTTAAGTCAGCCTGTCTAAATTGCTTGTGGGCAGTCTTTGGATATATTTGAATCCCAAGTTGGTGGCAAGTAAATTTTCTTTCTCTACCATAAAAATATATACTTAATATCATTTGTTAGAATTTGTAAGGTCATCTACACAAATTAGAGCTTCATGAAGTTTATGTACCTTCACATTTTAAATACTATGGTTGACATTTGTTTGTATAAAGTAAGAAAGACAATGAAAGCAATATTTTAAAGGTGGTTTAATGCTGCTGTCTAATCATGTGACTCTCTTTACCTAAACCATTTTTATCACATTGAGCTATAAGTCATTTTAAATATAGACAATTTTGTCAATATTCATCATTATGACTTTACTTTTTGTATAGTTTACAGGTGTTTACAGGTGTCTTGGTTCCATTAAGGGACACTATTCGTGTTATTATTATTTATTCCTTGTAAAACAACAAAAATGATAACACATTGGCTGATTGCCTGTACTTGACAAGTAACAAGAGAAAGTGTGAGAAAAGCATTACAGTGCACTACTGGCTTTATTATCATTTGTTCTAGGCTAAACATCACGTGATGTTAAAGATAACACGTTGACTGACTGCCGGTGCATGGCAAGTAACGCGAGAAGGTATGAGAAAAGCCAATCGTGCACCTAACTCGAGAAAAGCTAATCATGCACTGAACTCCTTGGTTCATTGTTTGCCAACAACACGAATAAGTAAAGACTCATAAACAGCCTTAATCTCAGAGATCTTCCAAAAGATTCCTAGAGTTTGAATCAGACTTTTAACTACTTACAGTATGATTCAACTGTAAAAACAAGCATCCAGGACAGCACACCATCCCAGTTGTGTGATAAAACTTTATATTCCCGAGCTCTTTTTGGTCTGGACTGATCTAACAACCTTAGCTTCAAAGATGTTCTTCAACATAAACACAACCTGTTGAAATTTGAGAATACAAATTATCAGGTGTCTAGACAAAAATCTGGAGTTTCTCTACTCCACGTTTATAATGATTTCCTAAGCGTTTCATCTCGCATGATACGTGAACACTTTGGAAAGATAGACTGTTAAACTTTACAAGAAAAGATTTCTCACTTAAATGTGTTCGTAAAATCTTTTGATAAATTAGTTTTCTTCAATTGTCAGATGTATTTACTTGTCAAATAGCTATTTTACTGGCTAATCCATGCCACCTAACGTTATATATTTTGACTTAAAAAAAAATAGTGTATAGTTAAAAAAAATATAAATAAATAAGGTAAGGAAACAAAAATAACTTTGAAGAATGGAAGAGAGGTGACTATTTATTGCCAAGCCCTGTGTTGTCTTCTAACTGAATACACTTAGTTTGTTATGTTGTACTTTCTTGTAGGAGAAGAAACACTCAATGTTCTGCCAATGTTTCCAGAGCTTATTTCTTCTGTTCTTGTAGATGATTGTTATTGGACTGTTGTGTTGAGCACACAGAAGGTGATAACTTCACATGTTTGGCATTCCTTATTTACTTTGCTTATTCAGGTCACATATACCACACTTCAATAGCTTCTAGTGTTTGAGTTTACCTACCTACTTGGCTGCCTAGTATTCATATGGTCACATTTCCACTTAGATATGTTAGCTCATTGTGTACTGCAATTTGTGGATTAATGGATACCGGGTAAATGTCCTAATGATTTGATAATGGCATCAAGCACTGGTCAGATTTGACTTGAAAGTAAAAGTAACAGCAACTACAATATTTTGCATAAATTTTGACCGTTATATTGAATGTAATTTTGTGCATTATTTGAAATATAGAAAAAATAGTGGTTAGTTTTAAGGTTCTTACATAACTGTTATTAAATTGGGTAGGTTGGTATGTGCTTCTTGATGAATGGGATGGGTGACTGTTGGTAACTGTTCTGGTGATCCTCCCGGGACATACTGCCCAGGTTCCATTCTCCCAGTGTATATCTTGTATTTTAGGCAGTCACACACGTGATCATTTCTCTTGACATCGGCATGATGCCATTAAACGACCAAGCTCTAATTAAGCTATACTTTTTCAGTAGATCCCTGAAGATCTAGACTTTTCCCCATGTCAGGTCTCTAGCTGTTGTGTTGTTCCTATTGGTAATGTTCATAGCATCTTCTGACAATCCACTAGGCATGCATTCTTTCAAATAACTAGAATACATATAAGTAAGATGTAAGCATTATGTAGCAGAGTTAAAATGAAGAGTTACTGTGTTTATCATTTTCTGAATAATAATTATCTTACATTGATTATTATTCAAACTCATTTTAAGAGTATTATCATTATTTTCAGGTACGCTTTCTTACTTTGAACAGATTCTAGTTCTGAAAATTTTGCTGAGTGGTCTAGGTGGCTGGCATACCCTTTTGGTGATTCAGTGCCTAACTCAGAGGATTGTGGGTTTTGTTCCCAGACAGTTATAACCTGCAAAATGTTCTGAACTATATTCTATTCAAACAGAAAAAGTGTTATCCCATAATAACGAAAATACTGTTAATATTCAATTTCTGAAATATACAAAAATCATTCATTTTACGAGGTGCTGGTTAAACAAACGCGTTATTGTTGATATTCTTATATTCTTGTCTTAATTTGATTGTTGTAAGTGTGTATACCTACATCTCAATTGAGTTGTTTAAGATTTTTCATATTTTCTATTCTGTTTTTGGTACATTTTAGTTAAAATGATACTTTTCTATATCAGGTGCTTAATAAATGAACAAATAAAAAATTACAACAAGATTTATGTACAAAACTACGATTGATAGGAAGTAAAGAAAGAGGCAAAAGGAATATTTTTGGTTATCGATAAGAAAGGAAGGCTGTACTGTGTTTCCTTCACCTATCCTGTTTTCCTTCGCTGTCATGTGAGTAAAATAACCTTAAGTAGGGCGTTAGACCCAATCACACAAACAAACCTATAGGTGTTTTGTCAAACTCACGAGTCTTTCTTAGTCATGAGTATGACGATGGACACAAAACTGCTGGGTATCAAAAGTCTTGTCCCATGTCATTTTTCATATGATGGGGGTTTGAGATGTATGTTATTGATGTGACAAATTTGACTGATATTTTGTTTACTAGTCAGAACTTGTGTTAACTTATGTCATTTCTGATGAATAAACAAATTCTTTTTAAAAGTATGTTTTAATTGAAATTTAGTAAGAAAATTCCATTGTAAGACGTATTATACTTGAAAAAAAAACAAAAACTAATGTATAGACAAATTTATCAGATTAGGTTTTAATTATGTTATTTAGTATACATTCAATATATATATTTATGTATATCTTAAATCATGATTGAGATTAAATTATTTAACTGGAATTTATGTGTTTGTTTATTTCTTCGAGTGAGCGTTACTTATTATCTGGTCAATTATCGCCACAATTTAATTGGTAACCATTTTCCATGTTGTTTTTTTTACAGATCAAATTGAGCCACATCAATGAAGAAGTAATATTTCTCTTCGGAATATTGGTCAATATTCAATCAAACCAAAATTACTAAAACAACAAACAAATCTGCTTGAATGTTTCTTCAAGGGGTCGGAGAGTGTTTCAACATGAACCTTCCTATCTTACGAAGCATGAATACTAAATGTTGAGTGTAATAACCACGAGTCCAAGAGAGAATGATTTTATTTCAACATAGGCTATACATGCTTTGTAGAACATGTCCATTGTGTCAATTTATCCCTCTGTAGTTTGATTTTCATATCTAAAACTACTGAACTGTAATTTGGCCAAAAATGGACTACTGTTGTGCAAATGGTATCTCCATATAATCATGATGAAGGTCCTTTCAGAACATTAAGATCAATAGATTGACTTGAAAATCTGAATATCATGCAGGGCTCGAAATAGAAAACTAAGAATGGACTGCAACTTTTTCCTCCACTTACAAACTCTAGCAGACCAACTAGTGAATGGCAAGTTACTTTCATATTTTGACTGCTAAACATTGAAATTGTAAATCAACGATCAATTAAAGATTATTTTTAGATAACATGTTTGCTGTCAATTCATAACACAACGAAAGATTTTCATTTCCATTAAAAGTCAGGATATTCTAATATACATGCATTCTGATGTACAATCTTTTTATAATAAAGGCTTGAAAGGGATGGCCTGCTATTTTATTTTTTAGATTTTTGATTTGACTAAACTTTGGACTGCTTTTGGCAATTTGCAGGCCTCCATTTTGAGCCCTGTCATGTGATCTAACGAGAATCAGATATCAAAGCTTTTAAATAGGGTTTTTTGGTCATAGATTCCATTTAAAGAATGGGCTGCACAATTTTATTCAGGTGTCAAAAACTGTGAATATGTACACATTATCTCAATGAACAATGTTTTCGAGTCCTGTGAGCATTTTGTATTTTGTCATTGTTTGCTGTCATTGGCGATGGTGTGGCGTTCAGCCAAGCCTATGGCAGTCTTGGTGTTTTTGGTGCTAGTATTTCATTGGACCAGCTCTTGAAGCTGATGGCTTACCCTACCGCTTGATTTTAGGGTAAGGGCAGTAATGTTCATACAGTAATCACTTTTTTCACTTTTTTTTTATCACTAGAAGAACATTATTTTCCAATAGAGAAAATTCTTCATAATTTACTTTGTAGCTATTGGACTACACCACTGCCATAAAAGTGAAATAGCCTTGAAGAACAATCAAGTTAGTACTCACAAACATACTGAAGAGAACAACGGACAAGAATGATGTTGATATTTTTATTGTAGTTTAGCCAAACTTATAGTTATTGAGCTGATGGGGTGGTAAAGTTTTTGGATGGAGAATATTGAAACTGATACTATGTTTATTCTAGGCTAAGGTGGTTTGAGATGGTTATAACAGGTGGATCTATTATTATCTCCTCTATCTACTTATACCAGTGAAGCTAGTACCAACCTTTTTACAAACTTTTAAAAATTGCCATATGTAAATACCTTAAAAACTGGTACAGTTGATGTAATTAAACGCATACCTATATTCTGCCCATTATTAAACATTTGTTTGTATACATTACTACATTATCAATCATATCAGCAAATTACTACCATATTTCTTGTTAATAATTCTTCCCCCTTTTCTTTGACTGTAGATTCTACTGATATTTCAAGGAGATTTCCAGTGTACACTCGGCTTTAGCTGCACTGCTCTTTTAGCAACGTACACTAAAATTAGAGTCATTTACTGACATATTTTTTCCGTTCTGTTGTAAACTTCAGACCATCTTTCCTGTTATTTTTAGACGGTATCATCTTGTGTATAGATAATATGTGTTTAAACAGGTTCCCCACTTCTTTAATAAGCCCTTTCATTTTGCCAGTCAGCAAAAATAAGCCGTTCTTCTAGTACGTGTTTATTATACTCACGCACAGAGATGGTATAACTGAGTTATATATAGTACTTACTAGTATCAGTATATCAATTGTATCAACCTGCTGCTAAAAGAGCAAATTTTTTGTTTGTTTGTCCTTACAGACTAAAACAGTATTTTTTGA
>JAVFBW010134840.1:0-13429 GCA_034783835.1 Mopalia ciliata
ACACAGGATAAAGCAATACGCAGGACAAGCGATAACACAGGACAAACCAATACACAGGACAAGCGATAACACTGGACAAACCAATATGCAAGACAAGCGATAACACGGGACAAGCCAATTCGCAAGCCAAGTGATAACACAAGGCAAACCAATACGCAAAGTAACGATAACATAGGACAAACCAATATGCCAGACAGGCGATAACACAGGACAAACCAATACGCAGGACAAGCGATAACACAGGACAAACCAATAAACAGGACAAGCGATAACACAGGACAAACCAATATGCAAGACAAGCGATAACACGGGACAAGCCAATACGCAAGCCAAGCGATAACACAGGGCAAACCAATACGCAGAGCAACAATAACACAGGACAAACCAATACACAGAGCAACGATAACACAGGACAAACCAATACACAGAGCAACGATGACACAGGACAAACCAATACGCAGAGCAACGATAACACAGGAAAAAACAATATAAAAGACAAGCGATAACACAGGACAAACTAATACGCAGGACAAGCGATAACACAGGACAAACCAATACGCAGGACAAGCGATAACACAGGACAAACCAATACGCAGGACAAGCGACAACGCATGCAGGGCAAACCAAAACGCAGAACAAGCGACTACACAGGATAAACCAATAGGCGGGACAAGCGATAACGGACAAACGATTACACAGGATAAACCAATACGTATGACAAACGATAAGACAGGACAAACGGTTACACAAAACCAATACGCAGGACAAAGGCACACTACAGTATTACCTTGTTGGCGGATTGTGTGCCATGCACTGTCAGGCACCGTACGTTTATTATAAAATGTCAACAAAAAACAAGACTGGTATAACGCAATGAAATTAAAATACAAAACAAACCGCCATACAATGGTATAAATGATATAAAATTGGACATGATGTGAAACAATGTGAAAACTGTGATGTCTTTAAACATTCATAACAATAATAGCTGTATGGACTATCTGGTTACAAACGAAAGCTGAAAACTAACTCGTCCAATAAAGTCGTCTTATTGGACTTATCTCCCTTGGAGGTGCAGGGTTTTAGGAAAGCTGAACTTTGTGACATTCTGTATACTTAATTCCTTTCTTAATTTAATGGACTAATCACTACATATAATTTAGACAAATTGTACGCTATTTAAAAAGACAGTGTGTGATACATATATAAGTCTCTATATATCAGCCAAACCGCCGTGTGTTGCCGGGACCATGACATTATAGCCCGAGATCAGTGAGCTGCTTATAGCCCGAGATCAGTGAACTCCTTATAGCCCGAGATCAGTGAACTCCTTATAGCCCGAGATCAGTGAACTCCTTATAGCCCGAGATCAGTGAACTGCTGAACAATAGGCAAATTTAGGACTAGATAAGTCAAAAGCTGAATGAGCCAAATGTAGTACCAAAGCACTTAGATGTATAATACAAAACAATTTCCCAACTCGTTTCGCAGCATACATCACATTTAAATACAGCACTGAAAGTGCGTTTTGGGAGATGAAACTGTGTAGGCTTGAGAAGGGGGCTGGAATGGTTAACCTGCATATCTGTCAATATATAAATGCAACGCTCACAGTAAGAACAAACCTCTTGATATAGATGCGACGAGCCATGATATTTACATGAAAAAACAAAACAACAAAACTAGCATAATTTACACCAGCAATAGCTCGCAAATCTCGCTTAATCGTTGTAAGATTTATTACACCAGATTTCCAGCCCATATTTGTTTTCGGCGAGACCGATGCTGTTACACACGATCTGCTCTCAGTCCGTTATTTGCTGGTAGTGGAGGAAGACACTGCAATCCGTGTTGACCGTTCGGTATCGTGTACCCATGTCCGTTTGTGGTAAAATGTCCCGATAAGCCATTCTCCTCTTTATGCATCTGGTGCAGATTGTTTCCCTGTCCCATATTGGTGGCAGCGTACCGCCTTTGGCCACGCCTACCTTGGAATGGGTTCGTGTCGCGTTTCTGATCAAGGTACATATACGAGATTAATATGACCAGCAAAATAACAGCCACTGATATCAGACAACCAACCACAGCCCAGAACACACCAAACGAATAACCTGAAACAAACGTGTAGACTTTAAAATATGCACCATCCAATTGTTGGTAGAAGGCCTATATTGTTAAAAACAACTATGCTGATATCTGATAATAAAATAGCCAAAGTAATCATAATAAATTTACAGTTTTTACCTATGATTTATTTGCAAACAGTTCGTTTGCATATAGTGAGGCATCGCTAACAACACAACCCATTGAATAGTAATCAGCCATAGAGTGTATCAGAAAGACGCCACGGTCTGCTGTAATTTCTTCACCACAGATTCACAGCTCAAAAGAACAGTGGATCTTTGAGCCAGGTATAAAAAGGCTTATTTATAATTGAGGTTGGAGACTTGTTTGGTTGATGTTTGACACCGTACCCAAATGGTATTTCACTCATATAGGACGACGTGCCAGTCCGATTAATAAACGGATCCACCCTTGACGCCACTGTTAACGAATGCAGACAAGACGCAAAATTACGAGGGGGAATACAAAGTCAACACAAGCTCACCTAAGCTCGTCCGCTTACTTATTGTATGCAGTCTGTGAATTTCTGTTATTGTGACCGCTGTAGTAAAGAGTGGGGATTAAGCTTCCGAAGAAAGCTTAAGGTATATAAAAAAAAAACAGTGGCCAGTACTTTTGAAAATTGATGGGAGCTTTTTTCCACACACACACGATTGCCACTGATAAAGTCTTCGTATCAATGATATCACTCTGGATACGATTTCTAAACACCATACATTTTAGCTTGAAATGTCGGAAAAGTTATATCTTTTCTTAAAAGGGAAAAAGCTAAAAATTACGTTATACTTTTTTCCAACATGGATCTAGACTGTTATGCAGCACTCACAATAAGACTATTTTAAAATTGGCAAATATTGTAAAGAAACTCAGAGAGCACTCAGGCTCTACTAATTTTACCATCTTCCCAATGTTTGTATTATGGTTTAACAAATAGTTGTTACAGTCTTAATGTGTAAATATTACACGAACCACTTTATTCTTATAATGTGACACGTCCGCATGTCTATCCTATAACTATACACTCTAATGCCCAAGTGGTGTAAATAAAGAAATAAAAAGTTAAACTATATGTTTTATTATGTGCACTCGTTTAGAATAATCAAAGTGATATTGAGTTAGAATCTACCCCTACCTGAGCAGGATGAGTTTGCTGACGTTTGAATCCCTTCGGTGACTTTAGGCTCAAGTTCATCTAATTCATTAACTTCTTCATCGTTAAAATATTTGTAAGCTTCGCACGGTGGGAAGTTCCCTTGTAGTTCCGATATTTGACTGAAAGACTCGTTGATAATCATTGCCATGCCATCTAGGTTATGAGTTTGTATGTGACAGTGCATCATCCAGAGGCCAGGATTATCTGCCCTTATTCTGACGACAGCATAACCGCCAGTTGGCACTATCAGCGTATCCTTTCTAGGGGGTCTCTCAAGTTCCAAATCAGGAACATTTCCATTTAACCAAGTTTCGTCTTGCCACGTAGCATTGTTGCAGAAACTCTTTTGTCTATCTGGGTTGCCCCTGCAGTTAACCTCCAGATTGTCGCCTACCTGTCTGCCAGTATTCGGGTCGTATCGACCATAACCCATCTTGAGGACAAAAAAAGAGTGGCCATGCATGTGAATAGGATGTGACCAGCCCTTTCCCTTACCCATGTTTAAAAAAACAAACTGATATGTCGTACCATGGGTCAAATGGAGAGCCCAAGTACACTTGCATATTCTACCCTCCCCACAATCCTCGGCACTACAGGTTGTGTCTTTCCGCTTTGAACCAGAAACTTCCGTCACGGTTGGTTGTTCAAAAGCACGTCCATTGATGGAGCCTGGAGTCCATCTGTAGCCCGGAAACGCAAAGTTAAGAAAATGCTCTGTAAAACGACCTTGCTCAACTGGTGGCGTATCTACAGCGTCGCTGGCTTTTAGCTGATCAAATGATACGCATATTGTATTGTCTTCTTTAGGATACCTAGAGAATGGGCAGTTGACTACAACACATGGTTTACTTGTCGTGCAGTTTGTTCTTAGGGTTATAGGGTCAACTTGGTTTTCAGCGCCGTCGTAATGAAGAATCCCCTCTAACGTGTGGTTGTAGCCAGCTTCCAATGTCACTCCCCGAATCCAGTAATTCCCTATAGTTTGGTTTGCTACCACGATGAAATCAAAGCGCTCTCCAGGATTGATAATCACCGACTCTGCCATAACTGGATCGAGGTAATATCCATCAGACGCGATAATAGAAATAAGATGTGAGTCTATTGATATTCTAAATGGATACAAACCCCCGGCGTTGATGAGTCTGACTCGGTACATCCTGCCCTGAACCACAGTGAAAGTCGTCAGAGGAGCACCATTGTGACCCCCTGTTAAAGGGTCATAAAAACGACCTCGGCCGTTCAAAAGTCCTGAGTGGTACTGAAACCAACTGAAGAATGACCCGTCCAATGATCTTGTTCCTTGGTATTTTGTTCGACCCTCATAAATTCCGTAAACCATTTTATAAAAACCTACTTCAGAATCATATTCATGGTTCCAGTCACTCACTGTCCAGATGAGCTCCTCGTATTTAGGTTCTGCAGAATGCCTCTCGTGAATAATCAGAGGTCCATAAAGACCCATTGTTCTTTGACTTCCCATGTGGGAATGGTACCACATAGTTCCTTTTGGAGATGCTTCGAACATATATGTAAACTTTTTGCCTGGTAAGATGGGACACTGCGACACAAAAGCTACGCCGTCCATGTACGGTGTCCCAACCTGATGTACACCATGCCAGTGTATGGTGACACCGTCGTTATGAAGTTTATTGATCACATGGACCATGACTGTCTGATGTTCGTACACTTCTATGGCGGGACCTGGAAGAGACCCGTTGAAGACCAACACTAATCTGGGGCTCTCCCATCCGTCTGCCTGGATGACATCTCCTGTGGGAACAGGGAGAGCATTCACAGGATCTACTACATCGTATTTATAGAGGCTTCCATTGTGTGGGTAAGTCAGTTCCCTGCCCCACATCATTGTCAACTTGGCCTCAATAATAAGAGTAAATTTACAGACATCCTCGTTCTGACTGCATGCTGGAGTTCCTGTTGCCATGGAAACGAAGGCCACCATAAAAACAAGGATCCTGATTTCCCGCAGCATGGCTTTAAATTAATTGCTGTAAATGACAAAGAAAAGTAAGAGATTTAAAAAATAACAAACCGCACAACTGCTCAACAGTGTAAGATACAGAGCCTTTGATTCGATATTAAAAACAATAAAAACACGATACAATACTTTCACAACTGTTTAAGGGTGCAATAGTGTCGCTCATTCAGTCCTACGTATCTTATTTTTTTAGTATAACATGATGATTGTAGACTTACCGTCTTTAGCGTTCGGGTTTCTTTGACAAAATAAAAGAACTTTGTCATACAATTGTTTTTTGCAAATTAAACAAAAAGTCGCTGAACTACTGTATACTTGGATTGTGTAATGACCAACTCCCACTCCGTTTCTAATTTTAAGCTGTGGTAGGCTTATTTTAGGTTTATTGTCATCCATTTAACATATAGTATTAAAACTATATTTGTTGTTCAACTCACACCGTCTAATCACTTATTTTCATTATAATTATGGCACCTTTAATTATTTTCTAATTGAGTTGATTAAAGGAGTGATTTTTATTTTAAAATGTGGTTAAAAAAGGAAATAAAAGTAAGTGCTCCTGATAAGGGATGAGTATCTTTAGACAAAGAGTGTGGTGTTGATACGCTTCCGTACATTCTCTAACACCCTACATTATTTCATTTAAGTGTGAAGAACATGCCTCGTAAGGCATGTTTAAAAAAACACTATCGTGATATAAATATGTTTTATCCAGATAATCTTGCAAATGACATATGCGTAAATAATATGAAAATGCGAAAATATCTTCTATCTCTATAAATGTGGGATATCCGATAACAGGCGTATTGGCTAAACTAACGCATGTCTATTGCCCAAGAAACGTGCTTGGCTTCTCACCTCAAAATACAGTGACATTTTTAAAAAGCATTTAAAAATGAGTGATGTGGTCAGAAATACCCCGTTGATAATTTTTTTAAAGTTATTGTGCTAATATATATGTTTATGTCCTCTTGAGTGACAGCGGGAAATATGTTCAGCCACCCCTTGTTCACGTTAAGATCGTATTTTATGTTTACAAAGCGTGTACTAGAATTATACTTAACAAGATAGCGGCGATGACTCCATCATAACATGGTGATCTACATAGCTATGTTTATTTGAAATTATATTACGAGCAGTAATAGAGGGTCTGATTTGGGACATTTTGAAAGATATTTACTACAAAAAACTTTTATAGCATAAAAAAATACATACATAAATAATACTAGTTGCGATATTACAATTATAAATGGATTTGGAAAAGTTTTGTTTCGTCTGATTGATGTAGAAGTAGTGTTTAATATATGAGAATTAGCTGGGTGAGTCTCAAGCGCCCTTTGGATAGGGGCTTTGTCACTGATTGGCATTCAGCGTCATGGGATTTCATTTATATTTCCATCTTGTTACTAACCTAATATACAAAGACTCTGAAAAGGATAGGGTTTTTTTTAAGTTCTTAAAGATACGGACTGGGGCGACATTATCGAAGACAACACAGATGTTAACATTGTCATTAATAGATTTTATGAAAAATTACTTTCTTTATGTAATTAATATGTTCCTTTAAATACAACAGAATCCATCATAACCATAAAAATTATAAAATCTTTGTAACTTTTGGACTACTTACCTCCATACACGAAAAATAAAAACAAATTATACAGAGAATAATTAAAATACGAGGATAACAATACACGAAGACAGTACAGAAAGATAGAATCATTTTTAACCAGAACCGTTCGTTTAGCAAAAGAAATTCAACTAATATAACAACAACATAAAAAATACATGGCAATTCCTTAACCACCTATTGAACAGAAATAGCAACAATGTCTTGCTGTCCTCTGTTGATATTGAATTTTCCACCACTGACGACAAACAACAAATCGTTGACAGTTTTTGTCTTTCAATTTCATTTTAATTTCACAACTTTTTCGAAAAATGACACAGTATCAGTTATTGATAGCCTAAAGACCTCTGCTGCTTCTGGATAGGATGATGTGCGGATGTGAATCATTAAACTTGTATCGAAAGACATATCTGGTCTTTTAACGCATATCATCAATCTATCTTTTTTCTTTTTCTTTCGAGCAAATTATTCCACGTATCTTGCGCTTTGTTCATTCAGTGATAATGTCGTCGCCGCTAAGGAGAACAATTTGTTAAGTGCTGTGTCATTTTTTGACTTATCAAAAGCGTTCGATACAGTAAACTACATATACTTTTACCCCAAAATATCACATTATGGTTTCCACTGCACAACGAATAACTGTTTCCAGAGCTATCTCTGTAATAAAATTCACTATGTTTCATTTAAGAACACACAATCTTCTCAGGAATTTCTTGAACATGGTGTCCCTCAGGGTTCCATCCTAGGACCTTTAATATTTACTCTCTATATAACTGACATATCTTAAGCGACAGACCTGTTTCATCTTATACTCTCTTTGCAGATTACACAAATTATATTTGTTGTTCGTCCTATCCTCAGAATACAATTAACACTTTGTCGTGTCGACTTAAAATAAATACACTTAGCTTTGTCGCAATCGTTTATATCTCAATAGAAACAAAACTCAAATATTATCCTCCTTCCTTGTCCTTAATGAAAATTAAATCGTATACCTATGGCTTAACTTTGTGTGGCATCAGCATCGATATTGTGCAAAGCTATACATTTTTAGGAATATATCATAAGGAAAACCAGAATTAGACCACTCAGATAACCTATCTGTGCTCATAGGTCTTAGTTTATCGAAAAGCACATACCATACTCATCCTCTGTTCCAAAGTCTCACCATTCTGACTTTATCTCAAATTAACACATTTAAAATTATTTTGCTTACCCATTAATGTTTTCATATTTCAAATCAAATCCCTTTCAGTTTCGAAAACTACATCATAAAACAAGAAATATTCATGGGTATAATACTTGAGGACAATGTTTCAATTTTCACAGACTATTCTATCATAGTAACCATTTTTATTATTCATTTAAAACAGCTAGTCCAAGGGAATGGAACAAACTACCTCACACGCCACGTGAAATTTCCTCCACGTCTTAATTAAAATCAAAGTTAAAAATGTACCTTATTTCAACTTTGATTTTAATTAAGACGTGGAGGAAATTTCACGAAGCGTGTGAGGTAGTTTGTTCCATTCCCTTGGAATAGCTGTTTTAAACGAATAATAAAAATGGTTACTATAATAGAATAAGTCACGCGTGTGTTGCGTATATAGCTGTAAATTCCCGGTCATGTTTTTTTCTTTCTGCATGCGAAGATATGTACACCAATGCACATTTTTAAACGTTTTAACTTTCTATATTAGTTGTTAACAAAGCCCTGTTTATGAAAATGAATGATTAAGCTGAATGCTCTCTACTATATACTCTTCAGGGGCTCTTCATCGATCTTTAGACCGACCAATACCGAACTATTTATTAACTTACTTCTTCATTTTGTTATTTTTTATTAAAAACATCATCAATTGTACTTGATATATATAATATTCACTGTTTTTGAAAGTATAAATTTGAATAGTTTAGCCTAACCTTTAGGCCTAACTTGACATTTATACAGAAAAATAAACCGTCAGATTAAACCAGTTAAGTTGGGTTAAACTCAGAGCACGCACTGAAATGTTCTTTCCCTATTATTTTCCAGGGCTGTTATCATTCTTTTGTCAAAATATGTCGTATAAAATTAAAAATTCAGTGGACAGAATCACGTTTACAAGTGAGCTGCTTAAAACGCCTCCTCTTCACAATAACCGTGTATGAACTGAGCGATTAGACTACCCACTTGTTAAGCACGTCCACGATGTATATGATGTTTTCTCTTCACACTATTAAGCAGGTTCTTTTCAAATTAATATTCAATTTGTAAAGGTCATCATCTTGCTATCTTGTTTACGAGAAATTTTCCCTCATTCCTCAGCCAAAAAAGTGTGTAGATTCGCTATTAAACAACATAACATTCGCAAAGCAAATCTACATGTATTTTCTTGAACCGTGAAAAAGCACCGAGTGTTGTAAGTTCATTAACATTGAAATTTTAACTCGAGGCACACAAGGCAGAGTGAAATACCCCATGTTGTACAATTGGGTAGATCTCTGAGGTTATATGGGTACATTTTGAAATTGAACGATTTAGATAATAATGTCACGAAGTAATCAAAACTGATAAAGCATTTGAATGTAGCTTTATAGTGCTTCTTTCAATTGTCTACAATCCAGATGAATGCAAACAAGATCATATATACCAAAATCAGGTGGAAAACAACTCCCCACGGGCTGTCGGAAACATGTCCCTCCGCTGTGTTGAAAACACATCTCAATAGGGGGAGGGGGGGGGGTGGGCATAAACATGTCCCGATGATGTGATAGAAATATGTCCCAAGAGGTGTCAGAAACATGTCCTCATGGTGTGCCAGAAATATGTCCCAAAAGGTGTCTGAAACATGTCCGCAAGGGGTGCCAGAAATATGTCCTAAGAGATGTCAGAAACATGTCCTCATGGTGTACCAGAAATATGTCCCAAGAGGTGTCAGAAACATGTCCTCGTGGGGTGCCAGAAATATGTCCCAAGAGGTGTCAGAAACATGTCCTCGTGGGGTGCCAGAAATATGTCCTAAGAGGTGTCTGAAATATGTCTTCGTCGGGTGTCAGAAATATGTCCCAAGAGGTGTCAGAAACATGTCCTCATAGGGTGTCAGAAATATGTCCCAACCAGTTGTCAGAAGCGTCCCAACGGAGTGTCAGAAAGCGTCTTTATTGGTTCTCAAAACGGCGATTAAGGGAGTCAGAAACATATCCCCAAGGAGTGTCAGTAATGTGTCCCCAAGTTGTGTCAGAAACATGTCCATATGAGGTATCAGAAACAAGTCGCTTTGGGTTCCAGAGACACGTTCTTACAAGATATCTGAAAAAATATCCCAACGGGGTGTCAGAAATATGTCACAATAGGTAGAAGAAATGTGACCTTATTGGGTTTTAGAAACATGTCCCAACGGAGTGCCAGAAAAGTGTCTCTATTGGCTCTCAGAAACATCCATTCGGGGTGTCAGAAACATATCCCCAAGGGGAGTCAGAAATGTGTCCCCAAGTGTCAGAAACATGTCCCTACGGGATGTCCGAAATATAGCCCGACAGGGTTCATAAACATGTCCCTAAAAGGGTGTTAGAAATAAGTCTGTACGGGGAGTCTGAAACAGGTTCTTATTGGGTTTCAGAAACATGTCCCTACAATGTGTAAGAAACCTTTCCCAGCGGAGTGTCAGAAACGTGTCTCTATTGGGTTCCAGTAACATGTCAAAAACGTCCAGTCAGAGTGTTAGAAACATGTCCCTGTGGGGCCAGAGAAGTATGTCCCTACCAGGTGTCAGAAACGTGTCCCAACGTAGTGTCAGAAACGCATCCCAGCGTAGTGTCAGAAACGTGTCTTTATTGAGTTTCAGAAACATGTATTTAAGGGTTCCGGGTGTTAAAAAATTTGGGATGTCAGAAACATTTCCCCACGGGGCGTCAGATACATGTCCCTACCAGGTGTCAGAAACGTGTTCCAACGCAGTGTCAGAAACGTGTCTTTATTGGGTTGCAGAAACACGTGCTTAAGGGTTCGAGTGTCAGAAACGTCCATTCGGGGTCCTTTGGGGTTTTAGAATCATATCTGTCTTTAAAGACGTGTCAGAAACGTGTTCTAAAGAGGTGTGAGAAACATGGCTCTAAAGGGGTGTCAAAAAGGTGTCCTCACGAGGTATCAGAAACATATTTCGACGGGTTGTCAGAAACCTGTCCCCATGGCGTGACAAAAGGTGTCAGAAAAATATCCCCAAGGCCTGTCAGAAATATGTCCCATAAATTGTCAGAAACATGTCCATACGGGGTGTCAAAAATATGTAGGGATTGCCAGTTATGTTTCTACAAGCATCAGAATATATCTCAAAGGCTGTCAGAAATATGTGCCCATGGGGTGTCAGAAATATGTGCCTATGGGGTGTCAGAAACATGTCATTTTAGGTTGTCAGAAATATGTCCCTATTGGGTTTCAGAAATATATCTCCATGGGGTGTGTTCCCAAGTTGGGATTCAGATACATATCCCTACGAGGTTCAGAGTGTCAGAAATATGTCCTTGTTGGGTTTCAGAAACATGTCGCTACGGGGTGCAGAAACATGTCCCTGCATGGTGTCCGAAACATGTCCCTGCAGGGTGTCCGAAACATGTCCTACGGTACGACAGAAACATGTCCCCACGGTGTGGTTGCAAAATATCTCAACGGGGTGTCAGAAACATATCCACATAAGGTGTCAGAAACATGTCCCCATGGGGTGTCAGAAATTGGAAGCTAACAGGAGTTCCGTCAACTGATCACAACAAGAAAGAGGTAAATTCACAGGTGAGATTGTATTTCCACCGTAGATGATGTAGATGAAGTACACATTATATGTTTACGTTGAGGTTAATAGACAGATCCTTCTCGGTTTCAAAACATGCTTTGTGCAGGACATTTAGCAAATCTAAATGTCATAATCTTTTCCGTAACACTATTATTAGAAAAGTATGACGTATTTTTAGTCCGTAAGGTGTGTGGCATGCTAAAGCGGCAAATTGTGGCGACAATAAGTACAATTTAGTTAAACTAACAAATATTAGAGACGAATAAATCTGAAAAAAGTTTTGCATGTCATGCTCGTTTTCCTATTTGAAGACTTAGACCTGTTTGTGATTCAAGATTATTCTACTGTCCTAAATGTTTTTTTATCAACGACGTCACCAGAAAGTAATCACGTCAGTTATTGGAGTATGAAGCAATCTTAAATTTTTTTTTATATTGATTGATTACTGTTTACTTCTGTAAAGTGTGGGTTTTTTTTCGTTTTAAAGTTAATGTCCCTGTAAAAAATATCGTTGATTTAACTTAGCTTATCAAATCGCACGACTGTTTTCATTATGCCCCCTATAAATCCGAACTTATTTGGCTTGATTAGAATCGGCATCACAGCCCGACGGAAGGAAGAACATCACAATCACATAGAACAGTCTGATGTGGAGTAAGTTACAAGAACCCGAGATTTCAACACAATGGTTTCTTTTTCGTTAACGTTTGTCACTTTTCTATATCCAATCCACTCTGTACAATACTGGAGAATATTGCTATTGCTTTAAAAAGTGTTCTCCAAAATACGAAACCTTGGGTAAATCACACCACGGATCATAGCTCCAACTGAAGGAAACTTAGGGCATTAGGAAAAATAAAATCAATCGACCGCTTTGGTCAGAAAGCAGATAAAGAACAATTATTGTTCTAGCATGTGATTAGCCCAGGCTTTATTATCCTGTCCCTGAATCACAAACCATTTGATTGTCATTGTTTGGTCACTCTTCATTGGTGTTTGTTTCCCACGACCTACATGTTTTCCAATGTTGCTCTCCCAGTTTAGGTGACTTAGACTTTGGGTTCTATTCTGTTCCTAAGCATGGTCATAAAGACCTAACTATAGAAACTAAAAGTGCAATACAGCTTTGTCTATTATGGTACAATTTAAATAAGGAAAATAGTTCAAATCAAAAGTGAACAACACTACAGCAATCAGTTGTCACACAACGCGCATGACAGAGTGAGATTTCTCAAACATCTCTTCTCAATGTTCTGTAGCTCTTTGTGCATTCAATAAATCGTCATAAATTAACTTTTATAGGTATAAGTTGCCCCTAAATTCATTCAAATTACTCCATCCCGCAAAACTTGAATAGGCTAATATTATTAATTATTGTCTATAGACTATGTCAAATTAGTAAAATCACAGATTTCGTACATATGAATTACTAAGCGGTAATCAAATAATGTATATGTACAAGTATTTCTGCAGTTTTAATACTGTAACAGCCTAAACACATAGACATCTATTGGGGTCACTTCATATAGGTGTCACACACCTGTGTGCCCTTCCTGATTTCAATATCAAAGCTTAATAAATAAATAAATAAATAAATAACTAAATAAACACAGACATTATGACATAACACTATACTAACCTACAGTATTTTCGTCATTTTGGAATAACACTTTCTTAGTGAGAACATATACCTGTTCAGAAAATTTTGTAGGTTGAAACCCGTCCGGGAATCGAACCCACGACCCTCAGAGTTAGGC
>JAVFBW010134851.1:3376-13427 GCA_034783835.1 Mopalia ciliata
CCCCCCCCCCCCCCCGCGGAGGTCATGGAAGGCAACGCGTACTCAGTGACACGTTTACTCGCGTGAACGGCTGTACTGTTTGCAGATCCGAATGAACCACCCCGCAAAACTTTCATTGCGGGCGTCGTATTCAGGACCAGTACAACTTTCGTTTTAACGGAGAGGTCTAGATCGTTTTATACAAGCCATATACAAAGATCAGTCTTATCCGGCGTCAACGGGAAACCAACCAAGTGTGATATTACTACTGGCATCAACAATGCGCGAGAATAACCCAGCCCCCATTTAATACAAAACATAGCGACGTTGACAGAGCTTGTGGTGGAGAACACTGCCTACAAGATCTGATGACCTGGGGTCGTCTTCAATGCCCTGACACAATTTGATTCATGGAGCATGTGGCTAACGTGTAGGACTAGTTAGTACTATAACATCATTAATGACTACTACCGGACCCTGTTTCAAGTGTATATCAGTTCAGATTGTGACATATGGTGTTTAGGGTGCAGTTGGCCCTAACGATGTCATGACAGGTGCTAAACTCAATTGGTTCCGCATGGTTTCCTCGGTGCACGATTTACAAGCCTACAACAGTGTTGCTTTGACGATGTTTGAAGATGATAGGGTTAAATAACGACGTTTACTAGTGTTAAAACAATTCACCAACGACGTGTGTGATCAAGCTCAACGCCCTGACGCCGCTACTGCGAACAAAAGCTGTTACTAACAGTTGATGGTCACGAACCACGATACGGGGAATGGTGACACCGCTAGCAGTGATCGGTGTATTGGGTTGTCTTACTTGTGTTGCCTTTGTTAATTTAGATCGATAGTGCAAGCAGCGCGACCACGCTTATCGCACAAGTCGCACTGCAAGTATGGGTAGACAGAAGAGGGAGAGACGACCACGAAACACCAAGGCGGAATGTGGCACGTGATCGAGGCGTCAACGTGTCAAAAACTCAGGTGGTGGCGTGAATGGAAAGACAACTAACCTACACGTTACACCGACCCTCCCGACGGTACTTTCGACGGAATCGGGTGATCGTCGGCGGCATTGACATTCAATCGACCAAACACAACAACGCTTACCGCTATCTTCTCACCTGTATTAACAGTTTCTCCAAATACGCTGGGGTCGTACCGATTCGCACCAAAACGGAGACTCAGCTGATCAACGACTTTAAGACCATCTTTGCCACTAGACGCCAACTGCTGTATTTATAAAGGCTCGAAGGAACGGAAATTCTCAATAAGGAATTTCAACCGTTTTTACAACTCAGTCATCCGTTATATTTTCACACCTGTAACGAAACAAAAGCCTCGGTAGTCGAGCGGTTTAATCGTACGTTCATAGGACGGATGTACAAGTATTTTACAGCGACCAATACACGACGCTACATCGATGTTGGTCAAGATTAGGTGGAGGGCTATAACAATACCTATCACGGCAGTATTGGGTGAGAACCGATCCAGGCGAAGGTGGATCAGCAAGACGCCGTCCGCCATCGTTTGTATGGGACAATGGGACCAGCCCCGAAGTGGGTTCGGTTTCAGGTGGGGGATCCGTATCAGTAAGTCCGTATCAGTATAGCCAAAGGCTTGTTTGAAAAGGCATTTTGACCGAATTGGAGTACCAAATTCCTTCGAATTAAAAAACCCCACAGTCGACGACCAGTCATTTACACGTTAGAATACTTGAACGGCAAGGTAATGGCCGGTGCGTTTTACGAGGTTGAATAACAAGGTGGATCACTATCAGGTGGAAGAGAAATTCAAGGCGGAAAAAATGCCGTGGCTAGACCTTACTTTGGTGGCAAGGTTGGTCTTTCAGTTTCAATTGGTGGATTCTTTCAACCGCTTTGAGACTTATTCAAACACCCTACTCTTGCACCGAGGCTAGTCAATAGTATACCCTATTGTAGAGACCTCGTTATGATCGACTAGGTGTGGAACGACAACCCTGCTGGATTAACGACTAAACCCTCAAACAGCGCGTTGATATGGTGTGCATAATCTTGATCACGTTAGGGCTACGGGCGGGCACAATCAGTTTGGACGTGGCCTCGCTTGATATCCCTACAAATGTGCACACCACAACCCCATCGAGCATATCTACCAGACTTCCTAAGACCAGTGGACCTCAACCTTTAGAAGACAACGTCACTGTCGAGTGAACCAGACACACTCACCTAACAAACACCACGACCAGGACCATCACCCACACCACTGACACCACTGACACCGTCACCCCCGTCACCGTTAGCCCGGTCACCGTCAACACTGACACCAACAGCGCCAGGTGCACGCCATTGACAAGGTCAGGTCAAGCCCAATGCCCTAACAACCACTACCACCGCTTCCTTGAATACAAGTTTTCAACACCCGTTCACATCCTTGCTAGGTTAACGGGCAGTTGGAAGGCGTTATTTCAGCAACAAGCTGCCAGGTGGATTCACCCCGCCCCAGATCGGATCGTTTGGGGTTACTGGGAATGGCTAGCGATCTACCATTCGATGCTCACGGTATAATTTCACGAAGGTTTGCCTGATCTAAAGATGTTTGACCCAAACGTCAAGACAGTCGTTGTTGTTGATGTTCTAATGTGCTAACTCGTCTGAATGAGTGAGCCAAAAACACAAAAAATGGGAACGTCCCCCTATTAAACGTTAAAAGGCTCTAGCGCAACCATACAAAACACGGCTCCGTTTCCTGGCTAACAAAGCCATCAGTCCCAAATATCAACGTTCAACTTGGTGGGTTTTTACTCAGTGCTCTAGAGGCACCCCTCGTAGGCCTCATGAGTTAGCTATTGACCGGGAAACGATCACACCACTCACGACCAAGCAACATGAATCGGTGAACAAGATGGTATTAGTGCCCTCTGTCATTGGAAGCGTTACAACACGCCGTAACTAACAAAATACACGAGGCAACACATGGCGACGTAACTCACACAGCACAGTACCCTAAGAATCAAGCCGCCAATGCATTGTACAAGCTTGGTCAGGAGATGGAAGCGAAATTACGGCGATCGATCCTGGCGGATTCGGAAAAAATTCAACAGAATCAACGGGCATTGTAGCGATTTTTAACAAAAACCACTAAAACTTCGTCAAACCCTGCGTCAGCCCTCGCAGCCTTCACAACTGCACCTTCAACATCAGCAGCCCTAGGCAGCAGGAACACCTCCCCGAGGAAGGTCCCGATCACCACCTCCACTAGAACCTAATCAAACCCTGCCTCAGCCCTCGCAGCCCTGACAACTGCATCTTCAACATCAGCAGCCCTCGGCAGACTGAAGCGAGCGGTTCATTTCAACTAACGCGTCGATTGGCAAAAAGCCTACGTCAACAACTACATGCGACAAGCCGGTGGCGGTGGGTTATCGTCCGGGAACCACCTTAAGCTGTTTGTTTGTTTGTTTGTTTGATTGGTGTTTAACGTCGTAATCAAGGGTATTTCACTTATATGACGACGGACACAAATAAAAAACATCACAAACAAATATGCTTCCTGTTTATACATGTTTCCTGTTTTTGGCTCTGGGAACACCGGGGCAACGGAAAGCAGCCTCTTTTCTCGCCTCTTACGATTGACCGAAGAAGCCGAGGGAGTATTCTGCAGGGCCATGGCCAACCCGCTCCCTCACGGGGCCCACCTTAAGCAGCCTGCTCAAACTGGTCAAAACCTGGCCTGGCAAGGCGCCAAAGCGGTCGGTTGACAGGGTGTGGTTTAGGGCGTAACACTCCGACGGGCCATGCAATGGCGTGCGACTTAACCCTCCCAACAGCTCCTCATCCATGCAAACGACAATAAGTCCCTCCGTCAGGCGAGCGCGAACACCCCGACGGATTCAACCCGATATCTTCAGCTAACAAGCATGCCGTTGGTACAACCGCCAGCACGTGATGGGATGAACAATAAGTTAGAGCTTCGTTCTCCTCACTATAGTATATTAGACTAACGTCCTTTTTCTCCAGGCAACGGAGTCCACGCCTAGAACCACGACCACCACGTACCACCTGTGACGTCACGGATAGGGCACCGCTCTCCTCGAACCTTAATACTTAATAACGCATGGCCCTAACTTATCATGTACTGAGTTGCTACACACCTGTACTTTAGTGCTTAATAATGTACAGGCCTTACTTACCATGTACTAATGTGTGGTGTTTAGTACCTTAGTAATGAATAACGCGCACTCCTTCTTTATCAGTAGTAAGGGATCATACCCCACTGCATGATAATGTATAGCTCTTACTTATCATATAGTAGCCTGTATCGATTGATACTCCACTACGTATAACAAACAAAGTAATTAGTATTTGGTCAAGAAAAAGCTTTCCTTTTTTGTAATGGTAATTAAAAAAATGAGTTGCTCTTCTATACTACTTTCGTCTATTTGTCAGAAGTGTAGTTATTGGATTTGCAAATTTGCAGTTTCAGTTTCTATGTGAAGAGAGAGGGTAACCATGTATTTGTACACTTGATAAATTAAGGTCCAGGGTTCGAATCCCAGTTAAGGCAAGCACATTCTTCTCTCTGCAATTGTTTAAAAAATGCAAACGGATATATGAATCAGGGGAGTCTATCCAATTAACAAGTAATTTAACATTTAACACTTAACAAGTAAATGCAACCGAGCCAAAACCAAAATATATACATTTTACTTCAAATAGCGCAAACAAGTGTTGTTGTTCTATGAAGTCCATCCACGCTGGGATACGACAAGAATCATTGCGTCCTTGAAGCTGGTTTCAGAAATATCGGAAACCAGGCAAGATGACTCCGTGACCCTTTGGAGCATGTCTAAACAACCTCATCCATTTCCTTACGGTAAATGATGTTTGGAGATCCAAACTGTTATCAATTGCGCAATTGTTAAATCGGTCTGCCGCTGTATATCCTCAACAAGACGATTTACTTAAAGGTTGTGATAGGCCAAGCCAGTCTGGGACAAGGGCTTAACACAACATTGCAAACAACTTTTAGGGGATGCAGAAGTATACACCATGTATATAAATTTTTACCTGTATTTCGTTACTTCCCTCATACAAAATTTATGAACAATACGTTTTATTTACAGGGATTGTCCATTTCTGATCACATAATGATACACATTCCATTCCTTTCTTTTAAATACCTTGATGTAAAGTAGAAGTTTGTTTTCTGTTTGAAGAAACGTAGATTTAATGCCACAATTATGTTTATGAAATTTAAATTATTTTCTACAAGCCAAACTAATAATGGACAGTGTTTTGTTAAAATGCGATTTTACCCGAGAAACGGGATTGTTTGATGTTGGGTGTTTTTAATACAAACCCGCGAAGCAGGCTACTGTTGTTGATTTCCACGCATGCGCACAAAACATCCTGTGGTTAACATTACACTTTTCGATGTTATATTATTGCTTCCATAATCGTATTATCGCGAGAGTTTCTATAGTGGACGAGACTAAGACAACTCTCGTAGGCTACGCCAGGCCATCACTCATTAATTCCCGCCAATATTCGGGACGACCTGCCACAGCCCAGTAAATAAAAGAAGTACAAAACAAGATGGCCCGGGTGTATCTTAGAGTCAATGTCTCGACGAAGGAAGTAGAATTGATTTTATTTTAGAATAATTGCTTCCATTCACCTCAGAGATAACGTACTGTAGCGGTAGGGGAAGTGTCGAGCATGTTCCACTCTGCTCTAATGGATTGTGGTTCATTTCAGGGGAGGTAACTCGCATGGATTTACTTTCATCCTATTTCTTATTTGTACCAACAATCTCCTCCAATATATTACTTCACCTGAGTTTATCCGCGTGTGTTATGTTTACGTCTGAAGGCTACTCTTCTGGGGCCGGTTGCTCGAAACAGTATTAGCCGCTGACACCAGATGTCATTTAATACTGGGTTCAATTTAATAGTGCTTTGAGCAACCGGCGCCAGATGATATGATTACGTCATGGAGCTACATTATTATTAAAATACTTACAGCGGACGAATCGGGAATTATTTGCAAGTCATACATAAAAAAGGAATAGCGTTTTGTTTAAAAATGTAATTTTACCCGAGAACTGTGCTTGTGCATGTGATGTGGTTTTTTGGTTTTTGGGTTGTTTTTTACAATCCCACTTAATTAGTACTTTGGTTGATTTACAATCATGCTCACATAACATCCGGCGGTTAACATTACACGTTTTCTGGTAATATTATTATTTCTATTCCTGTAAGTATTTTTATAATGATGTAGCCTCAATGACGTCATCATATCCTCACAAGAATAGCCTTCAGATGTAAACAATAAACACTGGACTCGGGTTCGGGACTCCACGTTGTCACCATTCTTGCCGTATTTAATACTCGTGCTCACAACGAAAAGCATTCGAGAGCACTGCTACGAGTCGTAGGCACCCTTTCACGACATGTAAATTCCGATCGAGTGCTACTACGACGATAATACCACTTGTTAACTGGACGCTTATCGAGTGAATCGATATTGGTCGTAATTGATTACGACAGCAAACTCGATTCACTCGACAAGCATCGAGTTTACGAGTGGTAGGCCTATTTCCACCCGTAGTAGCACTCGAACGGGATATACAGGTTGTGAAATCGTGTTTACGACAGACTCGAAACAGTAGGCCTACTCCCAAAGGTTTTTCGATCGTCGTATGGACGAGTTAAAAAAAATACAACACGAACAGTAACAAAGAGTCTCGAGCGCAGCACAACGCCACGAATGGTGATTTTTGACATTGCCATTAGTTAAATATTCACGATTTTTTTAAGTTAAAATAACCACAGCAACAATATCACGTCATATTAGACAAAGTGGAGAAAATAGAAGTGTTTTTGCTCTGTTGGTTTGTATTTCAGAAACTGAAAAATAATAAAGAATAATGGTTTGGCTACTGAATGCCGATGATAGGCATACAGTGGGGGAAAAATAGAAGTAAAAATACAAGTTTATTAATAAAACCACACATCGGTGATCTTTTTTTGTGTAAAAAATAAATTGTGGGTTTTGTTTTGAATACCGGCACCTAATCTCTCTTGCCAAGTTTTTTCGCCAAGTTAAAAAACAGTTAATCACACAACGTGGCATCTACAACACTAATGACTAATTTTTTTTATTTTTTTTTATTTATTTTTTTTTTTTTGTGAATTAATAAATCCTCACTTTTGTGTGCCTAACAAAATTAAGGAGTATCAAAAATACCTTTCTGCGGTTTTTCTGGGAATTTAAAATATTTTTAACATTATGGCCTTCTAATCCAACCGACGAAAGGTTACTGAACATTGCGAGTTTTTGTGCAAACACACAAACAAACCAGGCGTTGTCATTGTACTGCCCTGTTAATGGGGAAAGGTAACTTAATCGCATGATTTCGAAAGAAACAGAAAATCTTACTTCGAACGATTGGCGTGTTGGCACATGCACATGTGCTACGACGCCATGACGTACTGCGACGGCGTTCCGCGGCTTCGTGTGGCTTCGTGTTTTACAGGTTTTGATAAAAAGGGGAAAAAACTATTTTTTGGGGCTTAATAAATCTTGTTTATTGATGACCTCGTGTTAACATACAATTCATGGAAACACAATGAGCATACAATTATAAGTATTATGAAACTCTATTACATAACTCCATGATATTACTTAGGCAATTTTACACGTAGTTAGACAAATTGCCAATCTGAGTAATTAAACATTCTCTGGCGTTTCTCACACACTGTTTTGTCAATGAGTTAGGGCATTATACAGCAGGTGCCCAATACATTCAGCAATTGATTTAGGCAAGAATATTAATTTCGGGAAAAAGTGAGTTGTTAGCAGTGTGACGATATGCACAACCGCATAGACAGATATAATTAATTTAATGGACCGTGATGTCGAGTTTGAATACATATGACTGATAACCTACACGTCTCTAGAGAATTTACATAAATTACTTAATAAGGGCAATTATATGATTGACAAAGGCAGGCATGGTGTATACAGTATACGCATGAAAGTTTATTGCAGTAAGTCAATGCTAGCGTAATAAACACGACTTGTACATTGAGTATCACAATCTAACAAAATTTACCATTAAAAATAAAGCTACAAGTCTAACAGGAAATAAACTTGTTACTGTTTTAAGAGCCGCGAGAATGCTTTGAAAACAAATTCAGTCAACAAACAAAATAAAAGAAACATGGAAAGTTCCGAACGACTTAATGACAAAAACTTCAATATGATAAATTTTGACATTTTAATGAACTTCAAAACCTAAAGAACCAGTGTGCTTAATTTCCATGTAATGTGATGCTTATTTCTGTATTTAAAATGATGTTAAGAATTCTTATTTGGGGATAAAAAAATTGATGTTGCGTTTCTTTTTTTTATGAGAGTATATATGATTCTGAAAGCTATGCAGTACCCCCTTTTTTTTTTAGATCTGTTGTAACATGTTGATACAGTTAACAGGCATTTAATAATTTGATTATTAGCACCATTACATTTTCTGAATCAAATTATTAAATGCCTTTGTGGAGTAATATGTCTCACGCGCCGTGTGCGCGGCATTCAGTTACTGTCTCTTACCACGACCCCAAGGCCGTTGTAGAGTTGCACACGAAAATATAATAATACATTAATGGTTAAAAAAACTGTTCTGTAAGCGTTCTTTTTTGCATGATTTGTACTACCGAGTAATATGTGGTACCCATTACATTAAAGCAAATAGCATAGAATATAAGTTACAATTCTCTTCGCTTGTTACCTAGAACGAGATTAGCTGAAGTTCATGTTACCTTTAGTGTTAAACGTTTCAACGTTAATTAATACATAATATGTTTGAAGGCCAACCAATTGTATACTGTTTATGGTAGAAATGTGAACACCAATATAAATCATAACGGTTATGGAAAATTGCATGATTAACACAAAGTTATCTGAGATTGAAAATAAAAAGTTTATTGACACTGTGTTGCATAGCACTGGTATCGATGAAAATCTGCCAATACCAGTTTTGAAAGAAACAGTCAAATTTTTCACACATACTTCGTCAGTTAAGATCACATACACCAATGATAAAGGAGTAATTGAGAAGCATAGCAGTATGTGCATGAGCTTCATCTGTAATCTTGATGTAAAAAATGGATCAATACCATTCTGATGATAAATGTGGTTATTGAAAATGATCCCCAGAAAGAATGCTTGTCCATTGCCAAGAGTGTATAACTTGTTCTCTCCGCTATAGACCGTATGGATGGATAATTCAAGCAACAGAAAACGGGTGTGACTAATTAACCCCATTTGTGCCATCAAATGATGTGGTTGTGTATTGCCACGGGGATGTTCCAAGGGCATACCGATAGGCGTTACCTACATGCCCACCCGGATAGGCGGAAGAACGTTTCTAGCCGTTATCGTCACCATGGCTTGACGTTTAAGCAGGAAGATATATTTCTGTTCCTTGTGGAAGTAACATCGTTGAGACCACCATCCGAATACATCATGCAATAAAAGTTTAGAGACATAATACGGTACATTTTTATGCTCGAATTTATTAACTAAACGCGCAAGTGAAAGAGCGACGAAAAATAAATATTTATAAAATTACATTTTCTAAGCTTTCGGAGGTAACTATCGAACATCATCAGAGAAATGCCAAATGCAAGCAAACAATATATATATGGCTTATATATAGGCCTAACTAACAATGGATAGCCATGAGAGAAAGAACAATAGTGACAATATGTTGAAAGAATAAAATCTTACATTGTGGTGAATCAGCAGCCCAAGCTGACAAAAAACTAAAAATACACAGGAATATAGACACAGGGTGGGGTAGCAAATATGAAATATAACCAGGATGACAATGAGTGGTAGCTCAATCAAAAACATACATTATAGAAAACAGGACAAAAAGGAATATACAAAGAGAGGCCTATTGGATTCAAACACTTCAAACCTTGTATCCACTGGGTTTCAATTGGAACCAGGTAAAGGGTCTAAAAAGGAAATAATTCCATTTGTTTTCCAATATGACCAGCCAAGCATCCAGTTTGCTA
>JAVFBW010134873.1:0-13424 GCA_034783835.1 Mopalia ciliata
AAATAAACTAAGATTATGGCCATTCTATCATACAAATATGACAGCTTATGAGAATTCCTTTCTGGTTATCTTGTGTACAATGTACATACACTGCAGACATCCAATGTAGGTGTACATGGTCTTAGCTTGCGTGAACAGTGGCCGTTCGCGTGAATTTTCGTTTGCATAACCTCCACGTAACCTGAACAAGCGTTGGCGTGAAAAAAATAAGGCCTGAAATTACTCATTTAGGATGCTATACATTAACTAAAGATGTGTTCCCATTATTATGATAAAACTATAATATCCGGCAACTTCAAGATCAAAGATCAAGTTGAAAATTTTTATTTAAAATCGGTTGTAAATTTGTAATCCAGACGTCAATAGTCCCGACTCCGAAAAGTTCTAGTAATTTATGACGTTTTTGTAATTTGAAACAAGAACTCAATGTGCTCAATTTAGGACAAGACAAATATTGAATATAACAGACATCAAGTCTCATTACAACCCCCCGCCCTCGCTTCCACGGCACATAAAACCAAATGGCTTCCAACTTGAACAGCCCTTTGGCAAAGAAAGTTTCTTTGGTGGGGTGCAATCAGTTTGTCTTTAATTTGCACTAAAGGAAAATTACCAAACAGTCTCCACACATCTCGAATTTTTTGGGTAATACACCATCGTCAAATAAGTGAAATACCCTTAAGCACGACATTCTGGTTGGTCAGCCAATTTTGAACTATCCAATGATAAGATCAGTGAAGTCTGCTGTACACAGGATTTGATGACTCATCTGGGCCTTGTGATCCTCTTTAATGAATGATAACCAGAGTTACGATAAGATTATGAAAATGGAAATTAATGTATTCTATTACACACAAAAAGTTTTACTTATTTATAGAATATGGCTTTTGGGTGGTCTACCTCTTTAAATTGATCAGAAAATACTTAAGCACAATGACATTCGATAGCTGGTGAGAAGGTCAGCCTGAAGAAAGGCACACAAGGTGGCTCGGCTTGAGTCGATAACATGACCATTGTCTGTCTAGTTGTAAAGTTAACACGGGTTAGTTTCTTTAAGATAAGTTTACCAAAGTCAATATGGTACTAAATGCATGGCTATTTTACGCCTCTATAGGGAAGTGAATTATATTGCGTTTTAAGGGCCTATAAAAAACTTTTGTGATTTTAATAGCTTGACCCACTTTCGCAGAGGAACAAAGTCAGCTGGGTAACTTATACAAACACAAGAAAACTTGATGTTACGTGAGGAATGCAGCAAGTAGCATAGATAGTTCACGCTAGACTCTTTTAACAGGGCGCCAGTCAATAACATGCGTTTCCTGCAGCCCCAGGAAGTCCAACTTTCTTCTTATCTGTTTTTCATTAACCTGTATGCGCACATATGAGGGTTTGTAGCACTTCCCTCGCATGTCGGAACATCCTTCGGCAATTTCCGTCCAGGTACATTTATTTCGGAGGTAAATGAAAGAAATAATATTACAGGAAAACGTGTGGTATTAACCGGCGGATGATTTGTGCGCATGCGTGGAAATCAACAAAATAGCCTACCGTTCCTTTTTTATGTAGATCTTTAACATATATAATCCCCTAAAATAGCGATGCTTAGACTAATAGTCTACCCCTAAAACATTGGTTAAACATTCTCACGACTCTCCAGTTCCTGTATGAACTCCTGATTGCTTTCTAGCAATCTTTTTATAGAAAACGAGACAAGAATGAATCTAGAGGTAAAAGTCGTTATGAAGATATGTGATATTTAAAAGATCGAAAGCAACAGCTCAAAAAATCATTGAATCTACACCTAGATTCAATGAGTTGGACAAATATTTTTCTGACGTACCCCGCTGTACCAAGGTAAACACGTCTGGAACCAGAATAAGGCCATGTCAGGTAACAGAGAGGGTGTCACAATCCAGACTAAAACTGACCATTTATGCTTTTCTGACACAGGTACACATGCGTTTGAAGCTCTGGTGTATCTTTTCCTTTTGTGAGCAGTCCTAACAATTATTATGATGATATTTTTACTAGTAAGGAAACAATGGAAAGAGAAAATGGAACTTCGATATCTGGTAACATTTATTGATCTACCCATGAAAGACGAATTATCCGTGTTATAACTGCAGCAGGTTTTACATCTGTACCAAGACTCCTCTCCAGTATGAGACCTTGTTACACATAGCATGATACAACACTTCCCTTACTTTTGCTTTGAAGTTCTCCTTCTGGTTTATAACATTGTTTGTTCCCATATGCGTCTCCCAAATGCCCGGGAAAGAGCAATAGTAATACCATACTTATAAGCGATAAATACGCCTCTAAGCCTATGTCCAGTGGTCCCATCGCTCTAACTGCATAAAGTCATGGAAAGAATGGCTAACAATCGTCTGGTATAGTACCCAAATAAGCATAGCTGTTATCCCCTTTCCAAAGCGCTTTTCGTAGCAGTATAGGAGTACCCCAGATCATGTTGTAATGATGGAAACCGCCACCAGGAGCTCCATTGCTAATAAAGAGTACTTGGTGGGCATGTTTTTGGACATGGAAAAGGCATACCACATAGTTTGGAGAAAAGGGCTGCTCATCAAATAAAAGCGAATGGGTATTCGCGGAAGGATGCTTTTTCTTATGTGTTGTTTCACTTAGATGTATAAAGGTAGAAATATGTAAACAATTTTCTTCAATAGTAAGTGTTATTTATGGTGTCAAGCAAAGTAGTGTAATTCATCCATACTTTTAAACATCATGATAAATGACCTACCATCTACTATCAGTAATACATTATCGTGTTCACTGTTCACAGATGACAAAACAGTCTGGTATAGCAACCGAAACTTTAACATCGCTGTTAAATATAAGAAAGCAATGATAAATCTTTGGAATTGAGGTTTTTGATGTCAAAATCAGAGGTATGTGTAATGTACCCGGTTTCCTCGACTACCATACTCAGTATGCAAATATAAAGGAGCTATTTTCGACATTAACATGACAAAAACACATTAGCTACATAATTTATCTAAACGTCAGAAAACTGTTAAGCTGATGGGATTTATCGTCGTTGGGAACCAACACAAACTACCTGCTAATCATTTACAGATCCCTTTAAAGGTCGCGTTTAGATTGTCGTGAATCTTCATTTAAAATAATTTCTAATTAAGTTTCCATTTTAACTGCTTAATTAGTAGTAATTTTAAACGCTCTGTACTTGTTAAGTGATGTTAAACCCATTGAGCAGTATTTTTTCCAGTGTGTAAGTACCCTATAAGATATTAGGGACTTCAAATTCCAGTTTTATGTGAACTATTATATACAATTACTTTACTATCCTTTGAAAATATTAATCATTGCATGTTTTGCGTGGGTGCCGGGCCACTCGGAAGTACCATGGAATGAATGGGCTAAGCAATCTTTTCTTTTGTCGGGAATTAACTGTCAATAGGTTTGTAAATGAGAAAAATCTCAGTTTGGTACTTTATGGCAAGATGTATGAGATACTTCAGTCACTGGTCGATATTTTTATCGTTTTCAACAATCGGTCGTTTTTACAAAGTTTTCAGCAACAATGATGTCTCGAAAAGGTGAAGTTGTACTATTCTGTTTATTTTGAAGACGCTTTTCGAAATTCTGAACTACACACAGAATAAATAAACACGCTGGCGGTAACTGTGGATGGTTCCTATAGTTCTGGACACAATTGCAAATGCACATTTCTTATTAAAGTGCTCTCCCTACAAAGTGTGTCGTGTGCAAAAGTTTTCAAACATTTACCTTGTGTTGGCATATTTGGACAATATCTAAATGCAAATAAAAGCTGCGACAAAGTGTTTAAAGCAGTAGCGGCATATACAATAAATACACATTTTAACCAGATAAAACTATGGGTAAATTTGTGTTTTAATGAAATAATCTAGTGTTCTGAACTAATTCAAAGTAATAGCGCGCACAGTTCTTACTGCAAGCGCCAATAATAATTCCAACCACAAGGAAATTTGCAACATACTAAAAAAAAGTTCATCAGTACGAAAAACAAACTTTTGTAAAAGCACATTACCGGAGGCTGTTTACGAAACTGTGTCTTACTAGAAAAAAATCTGATGAAGGCATGTATTACTCTCTTAAGATGCAATAAATTAACCCTAAATGTGTCTGACACATTTTTCTTTCTCCGCCCGTGAAATCAAATGGCTTCTCATTTGCACAAATCCGACATTGTTTTAGTAGAAAATTGTGGCGTTTAGATTGGCTTTAATCAAGATATGCTCAACCAAAATCGCATTCGTTGACCGTGTTTTTGCAAGGTTTAAGTGACCCCGTTAACCTTGTTACTTTTGTTGATGGTAAATGAGTGTTTTGTATTCAATTGTGAACTCTCAGTAGGCGCATTGGATTGGACGATTAAGTCGTTGTGCACGTATTTTGTCCGACTGGTAGGTTATTCTCATTTAAGTAGGCCACGTGATCAGAAATCACCGCCGTACTCAAATTCCCTAATGTATCAGACGAATAAAATTCGTAGACAACAGGTATACGACATGAGACAGAATGAGAGTCAGACAGTCTGAAGAACGACATACAAGATGGCTGGGCTCAAAGTGATAACATGTAATTTTGTACCTAAATATAAGATTAACACCGGTTAAGTTCTTTCAAGTAAGTTAAAAGCCAATATCGTTATAAACATGGTCTTTTTACGCCTCGGTGGAGGTGAACTATATTGCAGTAAAATGAACTATTAAAAGACGTGGTTTAAATGACTTGTCACTGTAGACTATAAGGATGTGACCCACTTACACAGAGGATTACAGTAAACTGGTATTCTAATACAAACACAAAAAATTAGAATATGATGAAATTGAATTTCCTCAGAATAAACAGATTTGTCTAAAGGTATATTACCGGAGGCTGTTATAAAACGGTCTCGCTAGAAATAATATATGACATTTTTTAAAGTTTGCCCAGGGCCTGCTAAAATCGTACCCCCAACAATTCAAGCAATCATTCGGCTTCTGCGTTAAGCTGCCATACCTCAGAAGTGATACTAAAACGTACAGGACGTCTATCGTAGATCGATTAAGACCGTTCCATATTCAGGATTCATAAAACCGAGAGATCGATTGAGCCGTTGTTGATTACAGAGTGTTAATGCCATCAGGAATTTGATCGTTTACGAGGGAGATATACCCACAACCATGGCTGAAGGATTCATACGGTAAGACATAGGCACATTTGAAGTGTGCAGGGAGGATTGACCCAAAACCTATTCAGACACTGATGGCTGAGAAATACGTTCTAACGGATATCATGCTTGCCCTATATTTACCGATTGTCTTTTCGAACACGCATCTTCACAGCTAATTATAGAATGTATAATTTTATCGATACCATTGATACCGTTACCTCGATTTGCAACACTTAACGTTAAATGCCTTGTCTCAGCGTTCCAGTCGAAGTCTTGATATAAAAGCCGATTTGGACTGGAATACGAAATGGCTGCCTTGTTATTTCAAACAGATAGAGAGACGAAGTGATGTGATGTAGGGAGACGGGACGCACCTCGATACCGCTTGCCGTATATTGCGCCACGCAGTCGGTAGCTGTAGCCTGAATAAGATTACATACAATGCTCCAAAACATTAGGCGCTGAATGTAAGCTCCGTGTGTGAATTCATTCCGGAATGGCGTGGAATAAGCGAATGTATTGCAGGCATGTACTATCCACGAATAACTGAGCATCCGTTCATGTTATGTGTTATGTGTTGTTCTTAACTGGCTCATATTGTTGTCGCTGTACAACCCTTGACTAGCATTTTCGACACGTGTTGATGTAGCGTAAGTACTATTCGGCGTAGTGTTATAGGCCTACTTTTAAACTGTGTGCTTTTTTGGGACGACGCATTCAGTGTGCAGCATCAACAAAATGAATAATCAAACCACACATCTGTTCAGTGTGCGGATAAAGGTTTGAAAAAAATCATTGCTCTATCTGTGTTATTAGCCCATTATAATTAACACGATTCAACAGCTGCCTCACACACAGTTAAGCTTTTATATCATTTATTCATTCATTGGGTCTATTTAGCAAAATAGGGGTTTATTCCCGCCATGTATATGTATTTCTCTTCATTATTTATAGACAAAAATGTAATATGAAATTATTATACCATATCAATTGCTGACGATGGCAAAATAAAGTCGAAATATTCAGTCAAAATGAGTCTTTCATTCTTTGGAGTTACACCATTGTTTTCTATGTTAAAATTATCAGTGGAAATAGTGGATGTCAACTATGTATACGCATTTGTTTGCACTGTTAAAAAAATCAGGCTGAATAATCTCTAAATATTAAAGATAATTAGCATATTTATATTTCCGCATATTTGCTTCCAGTCCTTTGCGCTCATCTGTGATAAATGTCAGAAGGTCATGTGGTATATACAATGCAAAATATTGTGTAACGATTGTCAAGTTTGTGTAAGTTATGCTATCAGTATATAGGCGTATACAGTCTCGGTTCATGGTTACTTCAAAATATTGTTTATATTGTGATTTGCAGAACGGTGTCATATGAGATGGAGTCCCAGGGTATAGAGCTGATCGAATACAACAAAAAAGTCGATGGCGTAGATAATGTCTCCTACATCAACGACAATATTCAAGACAATGTTTTAATAAAACGGATTCCAAAAGGTACACGAACGGAGAAGGCAGATGGTATGGGAGACGAGGCTAGAGCTGACAACGAAAAAGAACATATCCCTGCCTCAAATAGCGACACGTAAGTATATACCGATCACAGAACAATTCAGCAATTGTTCTGTGTGCGAGCTACAAATGAAGTTACTATAAAACTCTATTTCTGGTATAATTTTTTCATATTTATTTTTTTTTAAATATTTATTCATCCTATGTTGGATCAACAGGATTCAATCCCAATTACAAATCATTGACCAGCATTATTCTGGGAGAAAAACTGGGTAGTCAATTAACCCTGAACACACAAGACATTCTGATGATAGCTGGCATACCAACCAACATACGGTGAGTCCATGGATTGTTAAGGTGTTCTTTAAGCCTACTGAAACCCACCAACTACATGTACTCCATGCTAAATCCTTTCATCCTCCCCATACCTTCAAAACAATTATTAAATCACAAGTAATAAGGTTTCACAGAAATTCCAGCACTCTAGCTACCTTCAATCAGGCCTGTACTATTGCCTTTTAGGCCTTTACCCCAAGATGATATTCCACCGACTTCTTTGCCAAATCAAATCCCAAACCCTAAGACAACTAAACAGTTACAAATTAGAACAAGGGCTACAATCAGCTCTCAAAAGTAAATACCAAAATTGCCCTGTAACAGTGTCAGGCAGGTCTTCAAAATGTATGAAGGCGAGATTCAAACTAGATGCTTACATAGCAGATAAGGCGTCCTTCCTTGAACTACAAACTAGAAATGTTTTAATCCGGTAGACAGTTTGAATTGTGATTTAGAAAATGTTGTATAACTTATAACTTGTAAGAAGTGTATCTCCTTGTTCATTCGGTTTAAGATCTGTTCAAAGTCAAATTCTTCCCTGTGAAGAAAAAACAAACAGAAATGATTAGAAAGAGAGGCTTATTGGATTCAAACTCTTCAAACCTTGTATCCACTGGGTGTCAATTGTGAACCAAGCAAGGGTTTCAAAATGAAATAACGCCATTCCTTTTCCAATATGACCAGCCAAGTACCCAATTTGGTAGTCTTGTACCTAAAATATCTTCTCCCTTCTCACTAAGACCCATTATAGCATACAAGAGAAACAACAATCTAAAGGACCTACTGGTTAAGGCGAAACTTCCCTCTGTATCAAACAGGCTGTAACTCATTCTCTTTAACAGACATTTATGGGTTAATCTCGGAAACACCTATTTGTAGGCTGATTTATTCATGACCCATGGACAATATCTTGTTAGCTACATTTTAAAAAATATTTTATACGCCATATTAATGGTAATTACCTTCTCTCAAGATGTATGTAGGTTACCCATCATAACACAACTCAGAGATGTTTTTTATACGAAAATGTTGTCCAATGTGTCACAATGTGAAAGAGAATTTTAAGTACCGCTTGTTTATTTAAGTAGCCTTTCATTGGTTCCCAAACGTGAGTTGGATACCTGGAATTCCAACCACTGTGTATAACTTTGAAAACAGCTACCAAAATCAAAGAAAGGGCAGCTATTCATATTTAACTTCTCTTTACTGTGAGTTTTACAATCCTTATCTGATCAAAGCTTCTGAGACGTGAACATACTTTGTATACATATGTTTAAATATCACAACAAACAACGGGTGAATTATTAACAAAAACACATCCACTTGATCTGCCCAGTGTTTAGCTTAAATGATTCAATCTGAGATGTGTTCATTGAATGTTGTCTTGCCAGGCCGACAGTCAACTAATCAAACTTACGCTAATTTGTTTCAAATGATAAATACGGTCTACAGTAAATTAATATATTGTATCCTGGACACTGTAAAAAAGATATATATATATACCAACTGAGCTTAGCATTCCAAGATTCGAGTTTGAGAAAATAAATTCAAAATTCGACCAACACTATTCCTAAATATAGAGTATTGTGTTAAAACCAGAAAGAATAATGGCTTGTGTTTTGATGATGGTATAGGTGTATATCATTCTGAACGATTTACAGGCGAGATAAACCCCCTACCGATGTCAAAGAGCAGAAGTCGACTAGGAACTTCCAGAAATGGTTAATTCTCTTCGCTGCTTTTCTGTGTAGAATGTTAGGAGAAGGATATGCAAACTCAATGGGGATGTTTTTCGTCGAATTCCTGGAGTACTTTCAAAGCGGAAGAGGTGTGACGGGCTGGGTGGTCTCCCTTACATCTGGTATTATGTATGGTGCTGGTAAGTGTTACAATAAAATACAAATTTATTTTAGTTGCATTGTTCGATGTTTATCAATTTTATATCGGATAAACGACATAAAGCCTATAGACCCTACTATAAGAATCCAGCATAAACGTGTTCTAGTTGAAGTTTGATGAAGTTGTATCGCAAGTTTTCGTTTATATACCAGTTCACATGACGTCACTTTGAATTACAGGTATCCCAATCAGTTTTATCGTGTATAAATCCAACGAGCGGATATGTTGCGTAGCTGGCGGATTCATCGTTGCCACAGGACTGATTGCTAGCTATTTTGCTACCAGCGTCTACTTTCTTCTCTGTACATTTGGCATTGTCACAGGTAAGCTGTATTGCAAATGTACAGAAAGCATAAAAAAAACCTCCGGCCTACTGACGTGCTATTAAAAGTTCAGAACACAGACCACTTATTTACAATCAACAAACTTATCGAAGTTTTTGGTAAAACGTGCTACATCCTACATTGCTTTTTTAATTTATATCTGGCAGAAGTCTTCGTATTTTCAGTAAGAATATGCATTGAATCAAATTGTTAACTATTTATGCCGATAGAAATTTACACAAATCCGTGAAAAAAATATTTATCGAAATAAATGACCCCATGTTAAAGTCGTTTTCTTTGCTTTCCAGGCATCGGAATGGCCTTTATACAGATCTCCTTTGCTATTGCTGTAGGACGTCACTTCCTGGAAGGGCGTGGCCCAGCTACTGCCATTTGCGAAACAGGCGTAACTATTGGAGGATTAGCCTTTCCTCCATTACTACGCTATTTGATTGACACATATAGTTGGCGTGGCGCAGTTCTGATTTCTGGAGGAATTTTACTAAACATCGTAGCCTTCGGAATGTTATTTAGTAAACCAAAAATATCCCATATAAAGTCGGAGCTGAAAGAAACAACCATTGATTCTTTAAAATATTGTGACCCCGAAATTAAGAGAACTCGTACATTTGTCGTCTATGTCATCATAGCTGTATTTGTTGGCATCGGATACTTCTTTCCGTATGGTACAATCGTGGACATAGGAAACGCTTACGGAAAGCAAAAGAGCACATACTTGGTCATGGCTTTGAGCGTGTCCAATACGTTTGGGGTTTTTATCATGGCAGGGTTGATCAAGATTTTGTATAGACGTGTATTACTACTCTACACTCTGAATATTTGTCTGATGGGGGTCAGCCTGTATATGTTTCCACTAACCAACTCATACGAAACTCTCATGTTGGCCATTATACTCTACGGCCTACCTTCCGGAGGTTTATACGGCAGTTATGCTGTCGTTGTTTTGGATTTACTCGGGGAGAGACAATATACAACGGGCCTGGGCTTCACATGCTCAGCCTATGGACTGGGAATGGCATTGAGCACACCAGTGGCAGGTCTGGAGCATAGGCCTACTTGGAATTTAGTAGAATAATACTGACAAGCTATCTTTATAATATAGCAGTTGTTGGTTGTTTAACTGTGCTGTAACACCGTACTTAAAGTTATTTTACTTATCCTGTTCGCTGCTGGACTGTATAATATGCATGTATGTATTCCTTGCTGGGTTTATTCTCCTGAGAAACTTTGAGGTTAAAATACGGAAGCTTCGGGATTCCCCATCTATTTTTAGGAAATATATTTATCAATGTTTACGTCAGTCGCGAATCAGCGTACATTAGCACAAAATGAAGTTAGTATATGGCTCCGGTTGGCGTACACCAGCGGTAAAACGGTTAAGTCAATGTGTGCCAGTCATGTACAGGAGATCGATCTACACACCACTAGCAAGAATTGAAGACAAAATGGGACAATCACAAGACCCAATAGAACGCCACCACCACCACCGGATCGGGTTCTTTGTACCATTTAGATCCGATAAGACATGGCAAATTGTATAGGCCTACTTAGGCAATGGCGTATAAGTAAAACAAATTGTTTTATTTGCTGTTGCCGTAAGGAAATTTTGTATTTGTCACAAAACAGAGACAAAATTATTTGTGTCGTTGTTGAAGTTAGGTCAAAAATAAGGTGCGCAGTTTATGGAAATAGGCAGAATTCCCTGGAAGCTAAAAAGGTTTACTGAAGTGAAGAGCGATTAAAACAGGCCTGATTATGATATTGGGGTTTAGATAACTTATTTTACAAACTGTAAGGTGTGGGTGTTAAAGGGTCTTTTGAATACAAGACATTTTAGAAAAAACTCAAAAAGAGGAATAAATATGCATTTTTATCAGACTCGATTTATGTTTTTCAGGATGGATAAATGAAGCCAGTGGTGATTACGAAAAGCCGTTTTATATCGCTGGCAGTATTTGCTGTGGTGCTGCTCTAGTGTTTGGGACAAGTCTCCTCGTTGAACATTGTAGGGGAAATGGTACTGGACGCCACAATCGACAACCAGCGATTGAGTTTACAGTTCCAGAACCATCTAGGATCACAGGACAGAACCAGACAGACTCAGTTTAGCTTTTCTTATGGTCGCTAGTCTGAATGTTTGTGTGACAACAAACTGTGTCTCATGCGTACCATACATCTGTTTGAAGATCAAACATGACACCAGTTGCCCGTGTAGCACATAATGGTCATTTTGAAAGGTTAATTGCTTATAATGCATTAATGTAAATACTGCGTCAAAGTCGACTTTGGTCTAACCACTTATCACCTGAAGAGTAATGGTTGGTTCTATGAAACTTAATAAACAAATTATCATTGTACATTTTTCGAAGATTGATTTACTTCACCATAAGTTTAATGACATGTATAAAGAGGAATATAAGGTTTGCTTGATTCAGAATTGGGACAACAGTACATAACAATGGTTGGAATGAGAGGAAAATAATCAAAAAGTAAGAACACGTTTTTTTAACAGATCGAACATTTAAAAATCGGGACAATCGTAAGAGATAATTTTGTGTTTTGTTTTTCAAGACACTTCATTAGAAGACTTTCTGAACCCAACATTTGTAATCCCAATTACTTATTACCAGCACTTTGACAATATACTGCTAATATAGGCCTATAGTACTAATATAACATCCAATCTTAACCTGGTACTATGTTTTTGAAGGTGTCTAGAATTTAGAAATCAGCTTTCAAACTGGAAATAAAAGAGTTTATGTTTTATTGGTTACAAATATACCAGATCTGACAAAAATGGTCAGTTCAAGTTCAACCCCAATGGGTTGACCCAATTTTTAAATTGGTTTGCTATGAGAAGCTGTTAAAATGTTCAAAGTGGCGCTTTTCGTAACTTCAATTAACGTACCGGACGTATGTGTTGCGGAAACAAAAATTTATTTCTCCTCTATTGCAGTAGTCTTTGGTAATTACAATCGTATTCTCGCGAGACTTTCTGTAGTGGACGAGGCTAAGACAACCCTCTTACGCTATGCCAGGCCATCGCGTATTAATTTCCGCCAATATCCAGAGCAACATATGAGCAACGTGTTGGTGATAGGTAACTGTGAGTTATGCATGACGTAACGGCTCATGAATATTAATGAGCTTGTTTACCGCAGGTTCTTGGGGAGACCGATATTATTATGTCACGTTAATAAGTGACTATTGCTCATTTCACGTTTATTGTCAGATAAGCTGTATAAGCGCAAACAGAGTACATTATGTTCTAATCTGATGTTTCCATTTTGTGTAATAATTAAGCATTGTTTACTTTAGAGCAGATAATAGGTTGTTATTTCTTGATTTTGAATAATGTTTGATTGTGTTATTTTTTTTTATTTTTTTTTTTTTATTTCTAACTGTATGGTTTAAATGATTACAAGTAACAAAGGTTACATAAGCCTTCTATTAGGGTGTTTGGTGATGTCAAATGAACTGCAGAAATAGCACTTCCCCCTATTAGAGAGTATTACAATCTAGGCATTGAAATGATAACAGTTAAGATTAATTAAACGCCTTACATATCACCTAAATACATTTTATGCATCCCCAAATTTGTGCAACCCTCACTTTAATTTTGTGTCGCTATTTTGCCAATTGTAAAGTCCTTTCGTTATTTGTAGACAGGGTTTCGTATTTTCTGATTGTCTTGCTAAAACATACCCGTTTTGCACAAATGACACACTTGTGCCAAACCACATTTTGTTTTTGCATTAGATGACATGTTAAATGTTTTTGTTAGGATGTTAGTGCTATTTAGTAACACTGCCCAGAAGTACTAATCGGATGTCTAACATCAAAATTAGTGGTTCACGTAGGGGCTCACGTAGATCGGTTTCAGCACAATGATTCCTGTATAGGAAAGTTAGTTGCAGTGACACGGAATGAATCATGTGAAACCTCTCTGACAGCCGTTACTGAATGAACTTTACATATATTCATCACGCTCTCAATATTCACCAGGTTATGACCTCATGAGATCATTATTTTACCTCCATATGTTGAAAAATTCCAACCATTTTGAGCTTATATCATCGTTTTAAGGTTTATTGAAATTATTATTTTAAATCTGTAACAGCAGATATAAGGCAAAAATCAATT
>JAVFBW010134884.1:0-13424 GCA_034783835.1 Mopalia ciliata
CCTCTGGCCCACATATCCCCCTCACCTCTGGGGTCGCGGGTTCGATTCCGCGGACCGAATGTGGGTTGGTATGCCAGCAACCAACGGAAGGTCGTGGGTTTTCTGGGTTAATTTACTACCCAGTTTTCCTCCCACAATTTGTCTGGCAAATGGTCTGTAATTGGGATTTAATCCTGTTGATCTAACATCGGATGAATAAATAAATAAATAAATAGACTAGTGTTGAAGTTATAGTGTTGTGTTCACCATAAGCTAAGATCGCTTTGTGAAAGGTGTACCTGGTCAACAAAAGCGTCTTGACAAGAGTTAAAAAATTCATATATAGTCAACTATCAATATATGGGTAGAGTACCAGGAATGAACACATATACATGTTAATGTCATGTGGAAGGTATACGACTTATATTAAACTATTTTATCACCCATATAGGTTTGATAGTGATCCCTATTCGAGACATGTTACACATCGAACTAACACACGAGACCACACTAAATTTTCAATTAATGTAGAGTTTGTAAAACATTTTTTTGAAAGATGATAGAAGTATGACTGGAAAATGACTAACGAAGGTATTTTAGTTATTTATTTTACGAAAACAAGTTTGAATAGACTAGTCCGGGAATCCCCAACTAACTTGTTCTTAGAACTCGATGCTAATTGAACGTTTTCAACTGTGTCCTAGATGAATCTGTATTGGTGATTTTTGTCTCCAAAGAGGACACAAACAGAATGAAGTTGATTCAGACTGTTGTCAATTATATGGTAGAAACCGGCCTTTGATTGTAAGGTATGATGATAGGTGAACAGTCTGTGATCCTGGTGTCCTGGCAAAAAAAAACCCTTGATTTGAAGAAAACGGCCATAAAACGTACAACTAACACTGTTAAGATACTCTGGAGTTGGTATTAGCTCATCTTGGTGCACAAGGAATATGTTCATATCAGTTTAAGAGCATTAAAATGTAACGACTTAAAATAGCATTGGATTGGCGAACGTTCTCAGCGCTACTATTAATCATTTTTATAAGTTTTAGAAGTATTAAAAATCCTTATATTATGTTACAAATATTTGGAATTCTTTGAGACACATTGAAGTGAAGCACTCGTGCACGGTGCTGAACAGACATACATGGTTAACTGTTTCAAATAAAGGGTAAAGCACTCGGCTTCGCTGTTTGGACAAAGTGTATTTGTATAAATCTTAAGTGGGTTAATGTCAATTGGGTTTTAATTGAACCAAAGTGAGTCAGCCTTGAACTGTCCTTTTCTAAAATAAATCTATCTTTAACATTATCATCAAAACTCTGTTCTTAAGTTACAGGACACCCAATATCAATATATATATTGCTCTACAGTTTACCATTAGCACAACTAGAAACCTTCAAGTTTATTCTAGTTCGTGTTTACAAGACACCCTGAACTTTTGATTATTATATAGAGCCACAAATATCTGTATATGTCCGTCTGCAGTTGTTATCTCACCAAAAAAACATGGTTTCCAGCAACCTTTACGCAAAATGTATGAATGACTGAATTGAGATTAAATAATTTATAAACTGCAATATATAAGTATATAATCCAGCGCGATACACATTCCGAATTTTAAGATATGTGGTAAACAAATTGTCAGATCAAACACATAATAACAACTTCTTATTTGTGTTTCTTTGAAAAGTGACCGATTTATATTTCTGGTGACAATTGTGTTTTTGTAAAAATAGTTTTCATAAGTATTATTATAAATAATATCGAAAGACAACCCGTGTTTCAGACGGAAGCTGTTTTGTATCACTATTTATTTCATACTTCTCTGGATGTCCTTCTCCTCGGGTTATTTTCATGTGCGGATTTAACAACCCATCTATTTTACAACTTTCAATAGAAAATACTTGTTTTGCTTCAAATTTGAACGGAAGAGGAGGGTCATGGTTTATTGAGGTTGATTAATGTTCGCGTAAATTGATGTGACATTTCGACAAGATTATCACTTCAAATTAAGAACGGTTCTGTCTATATATATATATAACTCAAATTTACATTGTGCATTTTTGACGGTTGTCTAAGAGCGCCGACCTTATTTTATTGCAGGTCATAAACCCAACCTGAGGATTGTTTCTTGGGTTGGTTTTTTCTCTTCTGTATCGGATTAAAGTCTCTACTTCGCAAATACTGTTGCTTTTATATTGTCTGATAATGATTTACATAGCTCTATGACAAATGTTCTTGCAACGATGGCGTTGTAAAGCTCAGTGGGTCTTATTATTGATATTTCAGTCCAATAAAGCCATTAAAACAAGATCGAAGAGCAGGTTAGTGTCTATTTACCGATTTATTGACCAGTAGGCTAACTGACTGACAAACAGACTGTTTTGATTGGCTGATTGATTAATTGGTTGTTTTATTGATAATTTGGTTGTTTGATTGATTGGGTGATTAATTATTTGTTTGATTAATTGGTTGAATGGTTGACTAATTGGTTGGTCGGTTAGATCACTGACTGATTGATTGATTAATTGATTGATTGATTGATTTATTGAGTATCAATTGTTTGATTGGTGGATCGATTGGTGAATAGATTGATAGATTCATTCATTAATTGATGTAAAATATGTAGCCCGTGTAACTCCGTTTGAGCCCAGATGGTATCTAGATTCCGTTCTGATGGGGTTCATGCAGGTGCAGGGAAATGTATCTGTTTCTAAGTCATACAAAATGATAAAACTTAATTGAACAGTGTGTTTAATTGCATGTGACCACGGAGACAATTCGCATCGACGAATTCTTATTAAACAGCTGCAGTTTTGCGTATGCCCGGCAAAGGGTACCTAACAGTGTGCATTGAGTATAACGCCTGGACAATACTGCTAAAGTGTGTTGGTCCTGATGTTTAGTCTGGGTTAAACTCGATATGCTACTTATACAAATTCTGGCAAGCGCCATGTAATGACTTGTCATTGATAAAATACGTCGGCAGATAGCCTCCGCAGAAACTGGAATTGTCCCTGGATACAATACGTCCCAGTTGCCTCGGCCAGTCTTTGGCCAAGAACCTCGCAGAAACTGGTGTTTAAAGGAAACTGCTAGGGGGTCTGCCACCATGGCCTTTCACCAGTTAGTACCTACACGGAACTGAAACAAACGGTAAGAAGATTCAACATAAAGCTCAATGTACCCACATGCCACAAACTTGTAATAGTTTAATAGATTACAACCACAATCTAACGATCGCCTATCAAACATATAAAATATATAGCCAAAATGATGCTGATTTTGCCACCGTTCGAGTTAAACAATTTCGTCTTAAATCGACTTTAGTCTTGCCTGTACTGCACTATCCAAAGCTAACAAGGACCATGTGACCAACAGTTGGACAAGATATTCCTTCATAGGATGGCGTAGTTTGTAACAGTTCTGATTTCATCTGGTTCAGATCCCACTTGACTTTCAATATGCGTAAGCTTTAAGAACACTTAGAAATAACGAACAGAGTGTACCACATTTTGTTTCAATGTACAAGCATAGCTACCAACCTTCACACAATAGGGTAACTGGGTCGTAATGTCTGAGTTTTATAGTAGTTTTTGGAATCAAGTATAACACGGTTCAAATATATGTACGACTTGAAAATCAATAATTTTGATAATAATTATTATTACTTCAACAATTACCTTCAAATTAATATATGAAAGAAACTTTTATAACAAGCAACAAGCTAATGAATGCTTGTTCGGTAGCATACCATCAATAGACTTTCTTCTACCAATTCTCTCGTGGATAGAGGCTAGTAGTCTATTCCATGGTCAAAGACTTTATCAGCCCAAGTGCTTCACATATTGTAAAATGTTTCCCAGGTCTCCTTAACTTTTGGCTTGTACGTGGCGATTCGTGACAGTATCCATTGATTAAAACGACATGCACCAACAAATGTCCTGAAAATCGGGTGGGAAATTCTAATTTGGCGATCAAATAACAGAAGAAAAAGGGACTGTTGGGGATGGTAGGCGTTATGCTGTGTCCAGTTTTCAATAGCATTTAAAATCATAAAGAGAACAGAATCCAAATAAAAAGTGATGACGGCAAATTCAGATTCCGGAAGATCTGATTTAGATGTAAACAAAACGTGACGTCTGACGTTCCCCATATATGCGCCCGCACGGTACCAAATGCAAAGGCGTTCGTCGCTCTATAGTAAACCAATCACATGCCAAGAGTGTACCATACAGCGGAATGACCATGCTACGTGGGAGTTAAAGATATCAGAGACTTTATCAGCCCAACTGCTTCACACATTGAAAAGTGTTCCTCAGGTTTCTAAAGTTTTTCGCTTTTACTTGATTATTTGTGAGAGAATCCATTGATTTTCGTCAATATTAAAATGACATGCATCAACAACAGCGCTGTATATCAGCGATCAAATAATAGAAGAAAGAAGAAATTTGGGGATAGTAGGCGTAATGCTGTGTACAGTTTGTAATCAGAAAGTGAACAGAATGCAAATAGAAAATGATGACAAGGCAAATTAAAATTCTGGAAGATCTGACTTACATGTAAACAAAACGTGACGTCCGACATTACCCACATATGCGCCCACACGGTGCCAAGTGCAAAGGCGTTCGTCGCTCTATAGTGAACTAATCACGTGTCAAGGGTATCATAATAGTGAACTGACCATGAGTTACGGGGGGAGTTTCAGATCGCCAATTTGGCAGAGATTACGAACTACTACTGAGAAAACTGCGGAACACTTACTCGGGTCGGGTTAACTAGGCAATCCCAAGCTATGGTAAACTACCATCGGCTAAACGGACATGCCATTCTGAATATATACAATTGAGCCTGGAATTTACTAGTACGGTACAAGCTTTACTCTGAATAACCTTAAAGTCACGCTCATCAGGTGTCACGGTGAATATACAAACACAAATAAGCATTGCTCCGTTTTCTGTGATTGAACCCCAAAAGTACTTGACAAATTTCAGTTGCCATGTTTTAGTCTGAATTCGCTGTGTAAACTCTACACACTTAGACAACACGCGCGGTGACAACACAGGGGAAAAGGCTTAAAACTAGAGGTCGATCATATATTGACATTATGTCGTCAGTAACATTGTCGTGGAGTTGATTACTCCCAGCGAAACAATGCGACTGGCTTCTTGTGAGGCAAGGGATCGCATATCAACCACGAGGTTTTGCAGGTCATCCGACAATGTATGTGCGGGGATGGGACCGCAAACCCTTATATTATGCTTGTAAGTCTTCGGTGACATAAGCCCAGTGAAGACAAGAGCTAACGGCAATATCGCAGTGTTGTCATATTTTTCTCAAATGTATGATGTCACACTGTTTAAGGTTTAAATTGAGAATGGTCTCACATTATCTCGCATTGTGAGATCAGTGTGAAATCTCCAAAGTTACAAATTGAGCTCACTCAGATATCGCACAGTGGTGTTTTGTGATATCACAAGGTGAGATCACTCTGACATCATTGAGTGATTACAGATTAAGTTCACAGTGGTATCACACTACGCACATTGTGTGAGACCACCCGTGAGAACACTGTGAGATAACTGACACCAAAATGTTGACTGGGAATGATAAATGGAAGATATACAAATACAATGTACGATGGAAACCCGAGAGTAAACCTCGTAAAATGTCACTACCTCATATACCTGATACCGATATACGGACTCTAATCCGTGAGCGGTACATGTATGGACGATTGGTAAGTCGAGACACCAAACAATTCACCAAGGCCAAGGGACGCAGTTTCCCAAAATTAACAGCCCCATGTCCGATGTCATTCCCATGATAATTACAAGAAATAAAACCCTCTTTCTTGGATCTCAAGCAGCATATCTTTTCATCTACACCACATAAACATGTTTGTAGTCCCAACGACATGGCGAATAACATACATATAGTAACAAAGGATTTATTTTATTCCATCGAATTTTTGACAATTTGACGCAAGACATACATACTGTCTAGAATGGACATTGACGGGGGCAATTTCACAAATTTTCTGTCAGCAGCCTCCTTTTGTCTAACCATTTGAGGATATCTGTATAAACAGCAGCTCAGCCAAAACTCATCAACTTTTTTTCTGTCAACAGCCAACACGCCATTAGTTATAAAGTGGATTTTTGTTCAAACAGATATTTTAGGGGTTATCCAGGTAGAGATTGTGGTATATGTTGAGTCTGGTATTGATTTGAGTTTTTTTACACGAGCCTCTTGCGAATGACTGACAGTGATCCAACCTCTACCTTCACTTCACTATTGACTGAACATCCAGTAAAGATACATGACGGAGGAAAACGTCGACGGTAACTGTCAATGGCAACATTTGATGAATAACCTAAAAGCTATATGGTCAAGACCGTTTCTATTTGCTCATTAAATGTCCGTAGCGTCAGAAAAGACAAAGAAAGAAATTGTTTGTTACAATTTTAGGAGAACAGGAAACAAAAGAGATTGATAAGAACCTCATGTTGATGTAAAATTTGACGGAAAACCAGACAATAATATGATCTATATATCGACATTTAATTAACTTCAACTTTTGCAAAAACCACACGCTCTCATATACAAGGAACAGTTCTTTAAATATCTAATAAATATATGCTTTATTTATAGTAGGCATTATATTTGAACAATACTTCTCAAGAAATACGGAAGAAAGGGTTTATGGGTTGAAATGGTTTGCACAGCGTGTGCCTTTAACCATCTAAAGATCACTCGAAGCTAATAAACAATCACTAAACGAATAACAGAACACACGGATGTTTGTCCCAATCAACAACGTTGATGAAACAAGTCATGGTCATATGTTCGACTAAAATACAGATGAATACATCAGCTTGTTTGACTTCCTCTCTGTGGGCGCGGTGGGTGTCGGCGGGATATAGGGAAGGGTTAGTATTTGGATTAAAGGAACTACAATTTATGAATTATAGATCAGGAATTAATGGTCGTGATCTGTTCATTTTCAAAACTTTTCTTTATGTTAGCTCTAAAGTTCTCAAAGGATATGTATTCTACATCCTTATTGATTTTGAGTTAACACTGTTCTTACTCATTCTATATATGTTATTAATCAAATCGGAGGCTTCTGGCGTGTATAGTCTGAAATAAGATTTATTTCAATATGTTAAGTCCGTGCTACTCATCGTCGCACGGTTAACGCCGCATGATTTCAGGTTTAAAGAGATAGTAGTGATTCAATAGGAAGTACAAAGTAAAGTACAATTTCACATTAAATTCGTTATGGATTTTTTTTTTCAATGTTTTGACAAGGAATTTGTTTTCAGTGTATCAGTGGGAGATAGACAACACACTGACCACATGGTTCTGCAAACTTTATAATTAAACAAATAGTCCATTATCATGACATAAAATATATGACTACACAACATGGCCCGTTATTACCTCAACGAAACAGATAAAAAGGGTTCGATCTATATTTGAAACATTTTGATGTGTGAAATGTATGTGGTTGGCCATATGGTCGATTGGTTTCGTTGGTGAGTGAAGCATGTGGTGATATTTGCGCAATACCCACGTCATGATTACAGGAATTTGTCCGTATCAACCGGAACTCATTCTAAAATAGACCTTTGATCAAACCATTCACTCTTTCGACTATAATGTACCGAAGATCTGTTTAGTTACACACCTGTAATAAAAACAAAAATGTGTCTATGATAAAGGCGAATAATTTACAAGGCCATTTCAACAACATCTGGCCGGAGATAAATACACGCTCCCACTATATACACATGCATTGTATATTTTAAAACAAGCGGGCGGTTAAGAAATCAAATTATTCCGTGTAGAAAAAATATAAATGATTATTCAAATTAGTAAATTAATTCGTTGGAATAAACGTATGGCTATATATTTACACGAATCATTGAATTGAATTCATATATTTTGCATGACGTCAGGTAACTATGAAGCCCTGGCGCCAAACACTCCTGATTTGTGCATGGATGTGGCAATCTGTTGTAAAATGGCACCTAGTCTGTAACCGAGAATTGACAATACCCCGAGAAGTGACGATATATCCCGAGCAGTGACGATACCCTTACACGTCAATATTTCAATATTACGACGCAGACAGAATTGATTTTTAACAACGCGAAGGAAAACCTGACGTTTTTTTTTATATCAAAATGATGTGTCCTTATTTTAAACGCATATTGCAGACATAAGTAGTCAAGTTATATGAAACGACTGATAAAATTGGCTACGGAATACATTGTTTTAATATGAATAAAATATGATTTTTCTGAGTAATAAGGCCAGATAATCTGCAACTAGGTTTTTGTTTTATCTGACAACAGTAGCCTTCAGATTGAATGCTATAATTTCAATATCAAAGTTAAAATTTTTATCGTTTGACTGAACCGATTAGCTGTGACCAAGCCCACTGTCTCTCCAGGGAAAAAACACCTGTAATTAAAACAAACATGTGTCTACGATAAAAGCGAACAATTTACAAGGCTACTTCGACAACTTCTGACCAGAGATAAATACACGCTTCCACCATAAACACATGCATTGTATATTTTAAAACAAGCGGGCAGTTGAGAAATCTAATTATTCCTAGTAAAAACAATATAAATGATTATTCAAATTAGTAAATTAATTCGTAGCAATAAACGTATAGCCATGATATTTACACGAACCATTGAATTGAATTCAAATAGTTTGCATGACATGAGGTTACTATCAAGACACGGCGCCAAACACTCTCACTCTTGGTTTGTGCATGGATGTTTCTACCTGTTGTAAAATGGCAGGTAGTCTGTAACCGAGAGGTGACGATATTTCAATATCACGACGCAGAGTAAATTGATTTTTAACAAGCTGAAGTTTTTTCAAAATGAAATGTATTTTTAAGCGCATATTGCAGACACAAGTAGATAAGTTATATAAAACGAAAAAATAAAAGCTACGTACAGCTTTCCAAAATTATTCGTTTCAGGCCATGCATATCATAAATTCAATTCAAGAAAAAACTGGCTTTGCTTCCTTTTCCCTGTGCGTGCACATCTACAAAGAAAGTAGTTGATAAAACATAGTTGTATTCGTCACAGTAGATCTATAAAGTAACAGCATATATGTATGTCTTTATAGAGCTGGTATATCTGGAGAGATGTTCACAGCCCCATCACATATTCGTGTGATTCAGTGCAAACGTGGTTTTAGACTAATATTTTAATTTTATTTTACAAAAAAATAACAAAAACAAAAAATGACCATATAAAAAACGCGGAAGGACATATGCACCGTAAAATGAAGTAGAACAAATGCATGGATAACAGAATTGGGTTTCAAGCGCATATCTCAAGGTAAATAGGCTTTGTACGTTGTCACGAAGGCCATTGTAAAGAGAGTACGGCAGGTTAGCGACAACTCGGACATCCGCCCGCCCAGGAGACACGACTTTGGTGGGGGAGACGTGACAACAAGTGGTTTAACATCACCGTCACAAATCGCCGAAGAGGAATACCGCAAATGTTTACTCCAGTGGACTCACTATGCTTTATGTAAACTGCACAAAGGACAAGTATATACGCATGTTAAAGCGCAAGTGAAACCCTCTCCAAATTTGTTAATATTTTATTTTCATTCGTGTTTTCGTCGGTAAGATGGCGAGTGTGTTTCATTCGATTTTTGGGGCACTTGTCATATATGTTACCTTAGGAATTGCTTCATCGCAGAGTCGAAGTAAGTATATATTACTCTCTTTTGTAATCTGTCGGATCAATGTGACTCTATATGGGGTTATGGTTCGCGTTTCTGTAACATTTATTTGTTTGCTACTCTTGTAGAAAGGATATTTCGCTAGTAGGCCTAAATGACCTAGAAAAGATGTACATCTTCTATTACACAGGGCCAGGGTGTCAAGCCAGAATCGAATACGCCGGAAAATACGACGGCTTTACAGCTAATATATTTCATATCAATGAATAACAGCTTTTTTGTCAAATTGCTTGTTTTGTTTTATAAATATAACGGAAATCTAGCTAAATAAATTAGTATATTATCATGTTATATCATTAAACTAATCAACGAATTGATGAATTGACAGTTCGATGGTGTACAGTATCAGAGGCAGAGACATGGAAGTGCCTGGATATGGCTGGGAACTTCACCGTTCGACGGCTCTCTCCGCGACTAGAATGTGTCCAGGTATCTCATTTATTTCCTTCATATAAAGCTTAATACTGTATCTGTGTGAATAATTCGTGTTATTCACACCCAGCTACCAGGCCTTATATAAGAAGTCCGCTTACAACAACAGCAACAACTAAGCAACACGACAAAATAAGACATGCACTGCATTGATGTGAATGCATACAAATAAAAACTAAATGTAGACAAAAAACTCACTTAAAAAAAGCGAGTTTATTGTATACGACTTGTAAAGAAAGATATGAACAAAAATCACCAACTTTTACATTGTTTTGAACAGGTACGAATAAAATATTAACTATAATCCAAGTATATACTACTTAAGGCTTTAGTAATTAAACAGGGACGGGCGCCATCAGCTATGCGTTTACTTAACCTGCCTTATATGTTCCTAATATTTAACAATCTTGACACCAGGCATGTATGAAATTAATAACAAAACATATTTGTGGAAATTAAGAATTATCAGGATTGTAAAGTATTAGTATCCACTCAGTTGGAGATAATTCAAGTAAAGGGGAATAACTCTAAATATCACACGGAACAAGTTATACCGATAACATGTTTAATGGTATTTAGATGAAAGCATTTTTCAAAAGTGTTACATGGTATAATAAAGAGAGATATGTTCAGGAAATTATGTCCCTACCAGTGAAAACAAACTGGTACGTGCAACACTGTATTAGTTCATGGCTACTCTGTCAAACAGACAGATTGCCACCAAGCCCAGCAAACATGGCAACCTGGTACTTTTGGAGAATTGTAAAAATGCGGTCATTGATACAGAATGAATGAACAGTGGTCAGTCGAGGGCTAAACAATAGTGATATATGAAATTACGATAGTTTATTTTTACAGGCCAGGCATCGATATGAATGTATGAGATGGATACAGCAGGATCTGGCTGACCTTGTCAGAGTTGACGACACTGAGCTGTACGCTGCCGGTCAATTCTACAATCTCACGCCAGTGGTCGCAGAGAAATATAATAGAGGTAGGGCTTACTAGTTATAAATGTGTATGGAAAATTTGGTGAAAAAATCATTTGGGAGGGAAACAAAGAATAACTCACTGTGCGATACGAATATTTGATAACTAAATTCGTTTTACTTTGTAGTAATATAGAGTAAGTTCTTCCGTTCAGGAATATTTGTACAAATAAGATAGTCTCCGTTGTATAGATAATTCACCGTTTACATGTCTTTCGGATCCACAGTATAATGTACACTTTACTAAATTTGTTCATTCTCAAGAGAAATGAAATTCGATTAGACCTCCCCATTCCTCCCCCTCTTTATCTCACACCCAACCCCTCTCCCAAGTTTTCTTTAAAACGTATGTTCCAAGGCATTTATACATAGTATGATTTGGTGATCGGAAAATATAATTTTCTTTCCATGATCTATCTGCTCACAGTGCTAATGCAAATTGATTTACTTACAAATACTTGTTTGAACTCTTTGAAAAAGAAGAGATGCACCGTGTACGTGAAAACTAATAGATACAGCGCTGTTTTAGTTCCAGGTCAAGATCCTTTCCGATACAAAGCAGTTGCCTTAATTAAAGCTAATGGACCAATCACATCGCTGGAAAATCTTCGCGGCCGGAAGTCGTGTCATACAGGCGTAGGAAAAACGGCTGGTTGGATCGTTCCTACTGCTAACCTCATCAACAAAGGCTTAATGACTGCTGAGGACTGCGCAGGCTCAGTGAAGACTGTTGGGAATTTTTTCAGTGAAAGTTGTTCCCCAGGAGCATTAGATTCGACAAATAATCCGAATGGTAAAAAAATAAAAATTTACAATCTTGCTAATAATTTACAAAATTAGGAATATATTCAGGACTAAATCATTTGGCTAATTGATTGTTTGTTTGTTTGTTTGATTTGGGTTTAACGTCGTACTCAAGGGTATTTAACTTATATGACGACGTGCCAGCCCAATGGGCTACCCTGGAAACTAACCTGGACACCACTGGCAACAAACAAAGACAGGACGGGGCAAATGCAGGACGACAACAACAGGCCGCGATACAGATACCAGAAACAGGTCGGCTTCCTGTTCCCCTTTAGCTCTGAAAGCACAAGGGCACATGAAGCTCCCTTCAACCAGTTGGCTAATTGAGATTCACCGGATGTTAATGGGACGAAAGATGATATCAAATGAAGTCATTGCAGATCAAGGGAAAGCATAATAAACAACCTGTGCTTATTTCGGCCTGCCGTTATCCCTGACCATTCCGAATGATCTTTATTTGCTTGTTAGTGTGATTTGGGTATTTCCCCATGCATAAGTCTATCTCATTTGCTGGAATACGGTCTAGCTCCAATAGGTAACCGACAACAAACAATGACAAGACAGCAAATCCAAACGATACAATACAAATATATCACAAAGAGATTGGCTTCATTTCGCACCTACACTCGGAGATAATCAGGGTAGCAGGAATCTCGCTTTTACACACCAGAGCCCATTCAGATATTAAGTGTGGACGCAACAGTAATTGAACTCCATGTTATCTGATATACGATCCGGCCAGGTATATGTAGCGGCAATGCATCACCATTCAGTTTATTTGGATCTGTTATTTATAATATACGAATCTCAAGTGCTAAAATGGTATTATAAATTGAAATGAAACCTTAGATGAAAAAAGGACACCGACCAGGATAAAATAAGGCCTATACATATCCAATCACTGTTTACGATCCACATAGAAATATTAAATAACATAATTTAAAGCATAATTACCTTTGTTTAGATGATAACCCTGCAAACGTGTGTGCTTTGTGTCAGAATCCCGGCACGTGCTCTGAGGCCGATGTTTATTCGGGTTACCTCGGGGCTTTCCGATGTCTTCACGAGGGAAACGGTGACGTTGCTTTTGTGACCCACACAACGCTCTCTGACGCAACGGCATATTATCGGAACAGACGACTAGCGCTTCCAATCCAAGCAGACTTCCGCCTGCTATGTCTGGACGGAAGAGTTGAAGAGGTAGATAACTGGGCGAATTGCTCGTGGGCCACGCGACCGTCAGACACAATTGTTACTTTAGCCACAAAGGTGAGCCGCTGAGTAAATGGATGTATAAACATGGATAACAACATATATATTTGTATCCATGTAAGCCTATGCAAGGGCGTAGACACGTTTTGAAAACTGGGGGGGGGGGGGGCTACTATCACAGCACTTCAAGTGAGGGTCCAGGGGCCGCAG
>JAVFBW010134895.1:0-13423 GCA_034783835.1 Mopalia ciliata
GCTCCACCCGGGGTTGGGGTGGGGCCCCCCCCCCCCCCCCCCAAACTCATTGGCACCCCGCCCAAGCTGCTCCCCTCTCAGTAGGCCTGTCTTGGCCGATACTAGCTAGAGCGAATATATAATTGGTTTCAATTGAATGATCCCTTCCGGTACCGTATTGATCCACATTACGATCCTACACATAATGCATGGATCATGAAAAAAACCTAATGATTCGAATTTTGGTTAAAAGTCAGTTGGCCCCTCCGTTTTCTCGTGAAAATGTGTGAAACTTTTCTATATGTAGTTGTTCATCTGGAACAAGTTACATGTTATTTGACACCGTTTACTAATAGGTTTTGCGTGGTTATTTTCAGTCTGACCAGAAGTCTATTATCTAGAAGTATGCAACTTTCGTATAGAAATGTCCACGCATTGTAGACCAGCAAGAAACGGCAACTTCACAATGGAGAAACGTGTATTTTTAGTTGTGCACAACTCTGGGTAATTTCATCCCTGATCAGCCACTGCGTAGTAATTGTTTTCGTTTAGACGACTGGCTTACTATTTGTCTATTTAGTTGCCGTTTATTGTCTATTTAACAGGCACATATTTCACTAAGTAAATGCATTATTTTGATCACGGAATGCCAGAAGTTTCCCACAATGCATCATTTTTAAATATGTGTTCTTCTGAGTTTGTGTTCTACGTCACATGCTACGTTAAAACAGAAAACTCGGTGCCCAATGCTGATTAGTTTAGCAATACGGCAGTTGTATATTTCTAGTTAAAAGACTTGTGGTCTGACAAATAATAAAGGAGCTGATTTAGCTTAGTATCGACAGTTTTATTAATAATTCTTGTCGATGTTTGGGAGAGACTTTGGTCACAGTCGAAATCCCTGTGTGACGGTAACACACGCCTATACTTGTGTTTTTCTCTTTCAGCCATTATGTCGTAGTCGGCATGAGTGAATTAGCCTTAAATTTCGACATGGATTAATAAAATCTTTTTTTTTCATATGATAAAACATCTTTTAAAAATGGGTTTTCAAATGTTGAAATCTTCTTTTTGATATTAAATAAATCGATAAAACACATTGGATTGGCAAGAAACTTCCGTTTTGTTTAGTTTATGGATTCATGATCATGCATATCCAAAATAACAGATAAAAATAACAGATAATAACAGGAACATATAGAATTATTGTGGATAATGGTAAAATTGGGATTCTAAGAAAAAATCAGACGTGAAAGTATAAGTGCTTTAAAATTGTGTATATGAGGTAAATATATCGATATCTTAAGAAAAAGACACGGTTTCAGAAACATGTTGAGATCTAATTAAAATTTTTCTTCAACAAAAAAAAATAGGGATGCTTTTTAACATAGGTTCTTAGACCGTGCTGATATTTGGTACTTTATTAGATATTCTAAGACAGGTGAATTAAAAGAACTATTTACACAACTATATATTAAATGGAAGCATTTGTCATTATAACCAAGAGATGGTAAATTTAAACGTTTACACAGTCATCATAATGATACTCTAGAGACGATTTGTAACATAAACATTTTACATATCTCTTTTTAAAGCCATATATTCCTTCACATAAAGCTTTTGGGTATGGGTTCAAAACTACGCAAGCATACTAGTATTTTAAATTGTTTCGTACTATAGACATATAATTATATACAGATACTTTATAGTAGGAATATATAACAAATGATTTACAGTCCCGCTTTAAAACTCCAAGCAATTTATAGGCTTTGTTCATATCTTTGTTTATATGCAAAATACATCTTAGATTACTTGTATCTTTGGTTTCCTTTTCTATGACAAAGATTCCGTTCATATGAAATAGGCGTGTTAGGAAAAGGGCACTGTGTCATTAAAATAAACAATTATAAACAAATCAGCAAAAACACGAATACACCAGACAATTGATCAGGTATCACGAATTCAGTCAATGTTACGTTTTTTTTTTGTGACTGGGTGCAGCGTCTTTGGATATTCCTATAACCCAGTATTTTTGTGAAAACCGTGCCACAATACAATACAATATATTTAAGTGTAACACAGATTACCGACAACAGGAAATTGCATTATTTTAAAGGAATAACATAGAATTTATTACAGTAGTAAATTACATAGATGGAATTTGCAGCTGTTGTTTGCAGACATTTATATACTAACATATGACTTCAAAGGAGACAATATTGCAATTTCACATGCGGGCGAGACGAAAACAAATTATACACGCTACTCGGGATCATCTTTGATAATATTGCTGCGTTGCTCGAATCTCTTGTTTCATCTAGTACGACGTTAAACTCCAATCAAACAAGGAAACAAACTTGTTGCAATTATATACACACAGTCAAACAAATCCCGTAAAGATTTCTCATTATTTATTACAGACATAAATTTTCCACTGCAAGCTTTTCAACACTGCGCGTTCATGTTCTTGTATTGTTTTCTTTAGAACCATTTGTCAAAACACAAAGGTAGCTGGTGAAAGGAAGTGGACACAATCCTTTTGCTTCGTGCATGCAGGTGGGGCGATCAAATCTTGTTCTGGTCGGTTCACATGCGTCGGCAACCATTCGCTTTTTGTGGTATTCTGTTTTGGAAACTAGATTCGCTTCAGGTATCTGGAACAAAGAGGCATTATGATCCGTGAATAGAGAACTGTCTTGTTATGGCTGTTAATCAATATAGCCAGGTTAATAGTTAATGCATACATCTATTATTGTCTTAGAGCCGAACTACAACTGTCACTCAATCTAAATCTATGGCGACATCTACCGGCGAATGATGGATTAGAGAAAAGACAAGGGGGATAATCAATGTGCTCAGACAAATCGATCAGGGTAAAAACTGACAGATTATGGCAGTAGGAAATTGTGTTTAATTTCTTTCCGCGTATATCTAGGCCTACTCTCCAACCAAGTTAAGGTTAAAGTGCTGATTAGTTATTTGCATTTCATTTGGCAGCTATATCCAATATGGCTATATCCGCTAGCATAGTTCCTCTTCAATACTTTCTACCGGTGAGTTTGAAGACGCTATAAGTTTACCCTCGTCTGTCCGTCCATTTGCACATCTGCCACTCTATAAGTTTTCCGCACGTAACTAGATTGAACCCGTATACAGCTATATTATGACAAATGACGCATCAATTTGGGTCCCACAGAAATGATTGAAGTTATTTTTTTGGCAATTTCTGAATAAAATAAATCTAAAAAAACTTGTCAGGTTTTTGCACGAGCTTTAACGCCTCGGTAGTTTGAACACAACAATAATTGGCAATTCGGATGGAGCTTCACATAGTTTTGATAACTTATTTGCAAAGTTTTAACGTTATTCACCTGGAAAAATTGTTTTAAAGCTTACCCACTGCTTTATGTAAAACTTCAATGAATTGAACACCCTTCTCAGTTCATGTTTGAGTTTCGGAAACTTTTCTAAAGATTAAAGGGATTTTAGCGTAGAATCATATATAAGGTATATGCAACGATTTAATTTTGCCTGAAAACGGCAGGGAACCTATGTATTGTTCTCAAAACGGTACTGCATTTTTTTAATTTCGTTAACACAAAGGAGCTATGTCGTTTGGCGGAAGTCCAATTGTTAATAAATATATCCTTATGCGTAATAATTTTTAAAAATCTATGTGTCTCGGTTGTCATGGTGAATTTATTTATTAGCATACTCGTACCTTAGCAACAGATGTCATTGGCTTTGACCTATTTTGTAGATAAAGCAGGCTTCTTCCTGGAATATTGTTGCGTTATATATTTTCTTAATCTTGTTTTTGATCTTTTTGTAGACGGTTATGGGGGTCTTGTGAGATTTGATGAAAAGGGAGATGCTTTGGGTCGTTATAACATAATGAACTATCGGCGTGAGAGAGGGACGAACGAATACAGCTATACTAAAGTTGGTACCTGGATGAACGAGCTTGAACTCGACCCAAGTGCCATCGTGTGGGCAGGGGGAACGGATGAAATACCGTCATCTCGGTGTAGTGAACCGTGTAACTTTGACGAGAGGAAGCGGATGCAAACAGGCGATACCTGCTGCTGGATCTGTACAAAGTGTCAAGACCACGAGTTCCTTAAAGACGAGTTCACCTGCGAAGATTGCGGAGACGGGAAGTGGCCGTTTCCGGACATGCGCAGTTGCTTTGAGTTAGACTTGCAGTATATGAAATGGGAGAGTATTTACGCCATTGTGCCCATCTGTCTATCGGTGGCCGGAACGATTGCTACATTGATTGTTATTGCCACTTTCTCAATGTATAAAAACACCCCTATCGTAATGGCGTCTGGGCGCGAGCTCACTTATGTTCTACTTTGTGGTTGTTTATTTTGTTACCTCATGACTTTTGTGCAGCTTGCAATGCCTTCACCTGTGGTTTGTGCCCTGCAGCGCTTCGGTGTTGGCTTTGGATTTTCAGTCATATATTCTTCATTATTGACCAAAACAAACCGAATTTCAAGAATATTCGAAAGCGCCAGACGATCGGCACGAAGACCGCCATTTATAAGTCCTAGATCCCAATTAGTGATAACAGGGATATTAATATCCATCCAAGTGGTGTTCACGATGATTTGGTTGGTTTTAGAGCCCCCTGGGACAAGACGTTATTACCCGTATGGGAAAAGAGATGAAGTGATCTTAAAATGTAAAGTGGAAGATATATCATTTCTAGTCTCCTTAATATACAATATGCTGCTCATCATTATATGTACAGTCTATGCTGTGAAAACAAGAAGAATTCCAGAAAACTTTAATGAATCGAAGTTTATAGGATTTGCTATGTACACAACCTGTATAATATGGCTTGCCTTCGTTCCTATTTATTTTGGGACTCTAAATTCATTTCAGGTAAGTGACTTATCAATTTAATTAAACTTATTGATTTATTTTAGTTCATTGAATAGGTTTATAGATAGGTAATGTAAGTATTATTTTTCATATACTGATATATATATATATATATATATATATATACATATATACAGAGGGAAATTGATTACATTCATGTTTGACAAAATCGTACTATGACGTCAGACACTGATCATATTTGAACTCCGAGTTTATGCTAGAGCAGATAATTATTCTTCTGGTGCTTTAAGTTGAATGAAATGTTTTTTTTATTGTTGCGTTGTCACCCATCTTTGATTATTGTATTCATTTGACCTTGTTTATATAGCTGCTAATTTGCTGCTTTTATTGAAAGTATGTCTAAAATTTGAGTCTAAGAGTCCCTTAATAATTTAGAGCCAAACTGAAGTTGTGAAGTTTACAGGTAACATGTAATTATAGGATACTGACCTCGCACTATAACGAAAAGACATTTGACCATAACGTGCTTACCTGATTCGTTTATTGAATGATCCCAATTTATGAAATGTGTATAGCAGAAGGAGAGGTGTTTTCATTCGGACAAATAAAAATAGCGGCACACATTAGTTTCATTAATAGACCGTAAGTTTACAGAAGAATCGAATGTAAAAAAAAAACCAAAACACAACAGACATACGATGTCCGACATTTTCACTCACCAGAAACAATTACTTGCCCTACGTATACGACATGAGGAGGTGGAAACGGGTATTTGATTAGCAGTTGGTATTGGTGCCTCAGGTAAATAATGTAGGCCTACGTTACCGATCTGGATTACGTGCTGTCCCATAAGAAGTAGAATTCATTCCCATGCATGTTTGAATGAGTTTGTAGAGGATTGGTACAAATCCGGCTGAGGACGGTTTTACAGCCAATTTGGTGAGTGTCATGGAAAAGTCAAACCATGGACTTCGACAGCCCAACTTTACAAAATGTTTAAAATATAGCAAAAAAGTTTTCCTGATCGGATAAAAGCGAGCATTTGTCTCTACTCTGCGTGGAAAAAAGTTGTCATTTACGGAAGCGTGCTCAGAATTTGTTCACTGTTTAATTAAATTGCTCTATTCAAACTGAAAGGTATGCTGAAACAAGTTTCCTTAACTATTAATATGGGCTTGCTTCACGGTTTTCCCGCAATATGTGTGTGTGTTTATTACAATAAAAATAAATGCAAAAAATGGGATTACCTTCACTAGATTATCATTTCAGAAAAAAGCCTGCAAAATTTCACCCGTGTAGTTCCAAGATTTTCAAGAAAACACTGTTGAAAATTCAAATTGGAAAAAAATGAAATGCTAGAAATTCAAATCGTGTAAAACCGATTTAGCGCTTCACTTGGAAAGAACTGAATCAACCTTTTCAAAATTAAATTTAATTAACTTCTAACTTGAATTGTTATATAATTTTTTTTGGCAAACTGCAGGACAAAACACGGGCATGCTCTTAAAACAAATAAAAATGTGAAATATTGTGAACTCTAAGGGTCTGTCCACTATAATACCTGCACATAACACAAACACTGAATATGGCTCTGAAAATCGGTATTCAACACATAGCGACAGTCTGAACGAGGTAATCGGAAGTGGAAATGAATGCAACGAGAATTTACATGCCTTCTTCCACTATAACACAAAATTTAAAACTTAAAATTAATTATCTTCTACTTGGAATTTTTTAACATTTTTTTTCACAACGTGCTGGACAAAATTAAGAATGTTCTTATAAACATAAAATATATAAAATATTGTGACCTCGAATGGGCTTTCCATTTCTTAATAAGATGTCAATTCTCCTTTCCACTATAACACTTGTATCTAACAACAACACTGAATACGGCTCTGAAAATCGGTATTCAAAACATAGCGACAGAGTTTGAAGGAGGTATCCGGATGTGAAGCAGAATGGAACGAGACTGTAAATGTCCTATTACACTATGTCACGAAAATGTTTGCCGTAACAGTAAATTAAGAAACAAACATTATAGATATTGGTGCAGTCTTCTGATTTTGTTGGCAGAATTCTTTCCAGTGATCCACCAAAAATAATGTTATAGGTTCACCACGACGCTCAACATAAAGTCCTAAATAGATGGGTCAATGAATAATGAAATGTGATACTAGTGAACATCAGACCGATCGTAGAGTCTACCAGAGGAGACACGCAATTAGGCGCATGTTACAGGATTGCGGTTTTAACTATTCGCTTTTTATGGAAAACCCTAGTAACGGAAATATCTGAAAGATGAATAAAACGGTCGAAGATATATCTTTTATTGGCATATACCACTACGATGAATTATTCCACTGTGTATCATGCGTACTGCCGTGTAGATGCTGAATTATTGTCGAGGAACTTTTTTGATTTCGATAGAAATGCGACTGATACTCATTTGAAATTACTAATTCGTTTTTAACGTGAATACCATGATTTGGCAGTTAAAATTGGCAAATACAATAATATCCCAAAACAAGATAGATTGTGCAAAATGTGTAGACGTAATGCCATTGTTGAAGGATAACATTTTTTGTTATATTGTCCAGTATATTCAAACTTAAGGAAGACCAATTTTAAGCGTTACTTCTTAAACTTTCCCACCTTATTTAAATCAGTGTTAGATTAGAAAAAGAATGCTTTTGTCTCTCCGAGAAAATATCATATCCAGTAATTAGGCTACTATCCATTAAATTGTATGTATTATGTACTTCAAATAAACTCAATTATGGAGTGGTTTGATGAAATGTTACAAAGAAATGACAGGTAACCCGACTTTTTTGCTGTATCTTGTTGCAAGCTTTCGAAGGATAACTTACTTCATCGTCAGGTATATGGTATTTGTAAAGAGGGTTATAAGATCATTCTTTACATAGGAGTAATGACAACAATGCATACAATAAAATGAAAAGATATGCAAAGCGAGTATGGGTTGTTTAACATACTAAAGCAACAGTCAAAGCATGTAGACAGAAGAATATAACAAGGTCTAGGATTCACATTAGAGTAAAATAGGTAACACAATTGCTGGAGTGAATACTCACGTCAGTTACTCTATGGTGTTTCACTCCAGCAATTGTGTTATTTGTCATTTCTTTATTATGTACTTGTACGAGGACTATTTTGTAATGCTTACGGAATACAGACCGATGGCTCCTTCCTGAAACGAAAAAAGAATGAAATATAAATTTTGCAGGAAAATTGAATTGACACATCAAAAAAATGAAAAATTATGTAATCAAGTAGTGAAACTCCGTAGAACGACAAACTCTTTTTGAAAATTAAATCAAATACCGTAAGTTTTTCACACTGTAAAAAGGCTGTTGGGGGGATGCCGAAATTAGTCGATATCTTGTAAAGCATTATTCTTCAATATGTTTGTAAAAAACCCACATAAACACACGAATAAAAACATAGCGCCATTATGGAGTGGCAGCAAAAACACAACAATACACTTTTGTATATCAATAAAACTTCTTCCATTTCTCTTTATTCTTAGAACAACACTCGCATTTAAAAAAAACAAACAATTGATTAAGTGGGTAATAACGCCATCCTTCCAACTTTGCAACATCAAAACACTCACGATTGTATGGTTGTGCTAGTGTAAAATACTGCTTGAATACACCGCCAAAATATAAGTGAAACATCTTCAAGCACGGTGTAAAACACCAAACAATCATACCAAACTAGTACGAAGGCCGCCGCCTCTGCCTGTCCCCGTCGACAAGCCAGACCTAAAAATCGCCGACACTGTATTGAATGTTTGTAAATTGTGATTGACAGTCACGCAACAAATTAGCGTGTTTTTCTCTCAGACTTGGATACAACAATGTACAATAAGTTTTCGGAAACTTACAAAAGAAAAGTTATATTTCGTTACTATTAGAATATCAAATTCTTAACAGGCTTCCGACTAGTATTGTTTGTTTGTTTGTTTGATTGGTGTTTAACGTCGTACTCAAGGGTATTTCACTTACATGTAAATGACGACGGACAGAAATACAGAACATCACAAACATGTCTGCTTCCCGTTAACCTTTAGCTCTGCGAACACCAGGGCAACAGAAAGCAACCTCTTTTCTCGCCTCTTACGATCGACCGAGGAAGCCGAGGGAGGATTCTGCAGGGCCATGGCCCACCTGCTCCCTCACAGGGCCTTTCATGGTTGAAGAAAGTCAGTTTATGGTTGGAGGAAGCCAGCTCATGGGTGGAGGAAGCCAGCTCATGGGTGGAGAAAGCCTGCGCATGGGTGGAGGAAGCCAGCTCATGGGTGGAGGAAGCCAACTTATTGGTGAATGAAGCCAGCTTATGGGTGTATGAAACCAGCTTAGGGTGGGGGAAGCAGCTTATGGGTGGAGGAAGCCAACTTATTGGTGGATGGAGCCAGTTTATTGGTGGATAAAACCAACTTATGGGTGGATGAAGCCAGCTTAGGGTGGGGGAAATCAGCTCGTGGGGGGAGTAAGCCATTTCATGGGTAGAGGAAGCCAGCTTATTGGTGGATGAAGCAAGCTTATGGGTTGATAAAGATAGCTTAGGGCGAAGGAAACCATCTCATGGGTGGAGGAAGCCAATATATGGGTGAAGGAAACCAGTTTGTGGAAGAATGAAACCAGTTTTTGAGCTAATAACTTCAGTGAAAGAAACCACCTTATATACAAAATAGACTTATGGGTGTAGGAAACCAGATTATGTCAGAAGGAAACGACCCTGGGTTGAGAAAAAGAGAAAAAGATGGCTATGAGAAATAAGAATAAGGTATTCATCAGTTAAGATTGTGTGGCATGAGCCTCTCGTTTTCACTCATCAACAGCACAGTATAAGACAGACCTTTTGTGTTGACTTGATTCAGACACCAGTCCATGTTTGAAATATGTGAACAGCGCCTGGAGAATGCAATATAAACAAAAAGTAATTAAGAAAAATTCAAAGAATATCATTTTAATATAAATATTGATGATTGATGTTTGATTTATTGATTGGCTGACAGATAGCTAGCTTGTTAAATATATAAAAGCAATATTAAAAACAAACAGTTAAATGTTAATAAAACCATAAGGATTTTGATATCCAATAGCTTGGGCTGCTTTTTTTTTTGCAAAAGCAACAATTTTAATGCTGTATTGTTCTGAAAACGCTATCTCCTAACGTTAAACAAATAGCAGACTGTCCTGCCTTGACAAGTGGCAGGTCAGTTTGCTATTTGTTTACATTGCAATGTCCAAAATTATATTTTTAAAAAACTGTTGACAACTCAAAACAGTCAATCACAGTCAGAACTGAGATCCAACACGGTTGTTCTAAAAATTCAAAATAAATTATTAATGAACACTTGAATGTTACCTCTCCAACAAAGGCTTCTGTAAGTTTGTCAAATTCTTTATCTGAGCTGAAAGAAAAATAAGAAAACAGATTGTGAGGTGTTTATAATAAAATGAGAGCATTATTTATGAAACGATAATATGAATCAAATAAAATACAAGCTGAGGAAGTTAGCAGGTCCACTCCTATAGGCTTTTTTATTTAAATATACTAATAATCCCAGTCAAATCACCTATTCCTACTTTTGCTTAAGAACTATTTGGGGAATTATACAACCAAGGGGAGACAATTGTCTCACATTTTGTTGAATTTGGTATGCTTTCAAACCCTGGTATTTTCTACAAAATTACACATTGAAATACGAGCAAATCTTGAGTATGTAGAAAAAGATCGCCTTGTTTTAATAGAAACTTACTCAATAAACTTCAATTTGACATTCTAGAACTGAAGCTGTATTATGTAAAACTTAACTTACATATGAACATCCAAAGAGTCCAGAAAGTTAGTCCATTGTCTCTCAAATAATGACACATGCTAAAAAAAATATTAAAATCAATACGATTAAGAAAGTGAGCCAGACAGCATTGTGCTGGTATTTCTTCAGCTCATTGTAATGTTTACATTTCTAAATGAAACCAAGTTTATATAAAGTATAGAAGGATAATACTTTAAATTTATCTCAAACAATCTAACTAGACTACATAATCTATTGGTACATTATCTAGGCCAAAATGGTTTTTCGGAAGAGAAAAATATATCATCAGACATTTTAATGCCAATTCAAGATTAACAACCTTTTTTCTTTGTATATAAAACACAAAAAAGTGATCAACAAAAAATAGATGTATATTACAATTGAATTTCACAAAATCATTAACTGTTACCTTTGTTATCAAAGTTTCCATGGCAACAGGGTCCATAACACTATATAGATGTTCAATTTCTCTTCCAACATCTGTCACCTAATTGAAGTGAATTTAATTGAATTTATTCCCCAAAACCAAAAATATAATAACTATATTGTACAGACCACAATGAAAATTATTTGTCAGGTATATAACTCCAGAGAGCTTCATCTATCCCCAATAAAATCATATTAATCATTGTAAAAACTTTATATTGGTGAAAGGTAGAAAAAGTTGTGAGTAAAAAAAAAAATCAATCATAAGCTCATATATACAACACTAACTAGTTTAGTAATATAAATAAAGGAAATAGAGAATTTTATATTTTTATTTTGCTTCATGAAAAACGCCCCTTCTTGCAAGCTGCTATCCACTTCACTGCTGATATTCCAAAAGTTCAGACTTTAAAAAGATACTTAATAGGAGCAATAGCATTTGTGAGTTTTGTGTTTTTACTTTCAAAGGGTAGGTTATTCTATTCCCCATGTCATTTAGTCTTGAGAAAGTAGAGAGAAAGGTTTAATAGATATTTTTCAGAGTGATTAAAAGTTTGACCGTAATGACAGACAGACATCTAAATTGATAAACTACAATTAAACAAATACAATGGGAAAGTTGGAAAAATAAATAATGTCATTTTTCATAAGAACTAGAAGGCTGGAGATTTTATACTATGTTCACTACATACCTGATGTTTTAATGTAAAAAATCCACCACTAAAAAGAAAGAAAAACAGGAATAAAAACATTATATAAGAGCTTTGACTCATCTACCTGAAAGATCCTCCAAAGATCCGCAAAATCAGTCACAGATAAAGACAAATTCTGATAAGATAGTAAATTAATCTTGATAATAGTTTTAAAAAATGTGTTAGGCCGTCCAAAATAATATATTTTATATATTTGGATAGGTAGGTAGGTCGGTAGGTAGGTAGACATTATTTATTTTTATTATCATTTATATTTTTTATCTAATATCATAAAAGTCACTTTTGAATATCTGAATTAAAAAATGTACACATAAAGTTGTTATTGTAGGCCTTGCTGTACACTTATTGAGCGGTAGTATACTCGGTTTTTATTAAATACCCGGTAAATAACATAATCCATGCTTTTATGGGTGAGGAGGTTTTTCTTTTTCAAATTCGTGAAAAGTAGTCCACCATTTTTTTAAAAATGGCCAAAAATAATCAAAAATATTGACCCATATTCTTTCTTTTTTTTTTTCGCCTTGAATTTTTGGGGTAGTTCTGAGAAACAAATAAATTAGTACGGATGGCCTTAAGTTCAAATTACGGCGGAAAATTTAGCGACAACTGTTCATCATAGGAGCATGGGATAGTTTAACAGAAGCTACAGTGTTACTTCAGTTCCATGGAATATCACATTTAGAGGTCAGGATAAATACAAAAGGTTACTTAAAAGAAATAACGGATAAAATAGATGTACAAACCCTGTGATTTCATCCAAGGCAAAGGCTTGTATAATAGGCCATCTTTCAATGATCATCTTATCAAAGGCTGGGGCATGACCTAACATGAAAAATAATAAACACAATAAAATCAAACAATTTAAGCATATTGCTGTTATATTTATTGAATATTGAACAGTTTATTGAATTTTTGTGAACTCATGATTTAATGATTGTTATCATTTTTTAAACTTAATCAACAATACATTTTCTGTGTTTGTTAATAAGCCGTAAAAGTATGCATATTTAAAAAATCATATGAAAATTCATGTTCCCATACCTTGACAGCTTGTAGTATAAGGAATACCAATATTTGTGCAGCCCTGCAGCATGGACACAAAACTTCTGATCTTAAACTCTTCAATCTTATCCTCATCAATATTCTCCTTGAATTAAACAAAAAAATGGCAGTATATTACAATGGAAAAGAAGACCTGCATGGAAAATAAAAACAGTTTTAATGGGCTTGTTAATAAATTGGCATTTTTAGTTTGACAATTTGCGTGTATATTGTGTAAAGCTATTCCATGCCTTCTGATTTTGAACCAGATGTATGCTGTTATTTATTGGTTGATATCAACCTTCTAAAGCTGATCAAATCTCAAGAAATCAGCAGTAAAGCCAATACACCTTGACCTGGTGTATGGCAGAAATTTTTTTTGTAATAATTATTGATGAGGGCTGAAAGCTGGTTAAAGTAAATGGTGATGTGATTTGTTTGTTCGTCATACCCAAGGGTACTTCACTTATATGACGACAGATTGTCCACTTCACACTGTACACAGCCTTATTACTGTGGAAAACCAGGAGAAAACCTTGTAAAAACCAGCCCTGTGATT
>JAVFBW010134906.1:0-13422 GCA_034783835.1 Mopalia ciliata
GTTACCCACATGAATAAGTCTTACTGGCTTCCCATCACCTGTAGATAAAATTTCTTAGGATTTCTCTTTGAGATCTGACTCCAACCTCCCATTCAGGCCTCTCACTGATGCTCTGGACCTCACACTTGATTATTGTGTTGCAACATAATCAGTTCTTACATATGACGGGCCTTGTATGACTCATTGAATCTGCTTGAAGTGCCCTTTCTCTCCTTGCTTTCCTACAGAAAAAGAAAATAAAACAAAATGAAAAGCCCATAAAGTCGAACCGTTAAATATTTAGGGCTCGTGATGAACAGCATGTCATAATATTTGTTTAATTGCATTTTAAAAAATCTTATTGTTTGTACCTGTTGAAATGATATGGCGTATCAATATCGATAGGCCTGTATATACAATCTGCTTTTCTAATAGAATGTGCTGTCTTTATCATGGATCTATATGTATTTGAGTAACATAACTGGAACCGTCTACTAGATTCTACAAAATGTTCTGATTTCGTCGGATTAGTACTTAACACATTGTGTCGTGGGAACCCCTTAGTGTCCGAATAACTTCCATTACTGTCTTGAGTTTTCTGGCCTGTTTAAAGAGAAGACCATTTATACCTGTTTAAAGCGGACTTCTTTTCGGAAGGGTGGCAGTTAAAGCAAGGGCCCGAGGGAAGTCATAAATCTATGCTGACGGCCCAGTAATAGAAATTGAAGTTCTCTTGAGCTTTTCAAATTAACGGATATAAGCGATCGTAAGCTACCAGTTGATCAAGCAGCCGTCGAGGGAATATCGAGTATTTTAAGACAGTGTAGTTAATAGTCAAATCGACATACATTTATGTAACAAATTGCGTTTGTCATGAGCTGAATCTAAGAGCTTGGTCGGAAACGGTTTTCCTTTCTTAACGACTGTTACTCCAGCCCTATTTGTCTTGATTATTGTTAACAGTCGGCTTGCCTGTAATACAATATACCATGCACAGAGCGTGTGTTTGGTGAAGTCTGTGTTCATGTTGGCTGTTATTTGGCACATAACGGCTGGAAGTTATGAGCGATCTTGCCTTATAATCTTGACAGTTGATAGCCTCTCATTTCGACTATAGACCATAATCGGCTGACAGATTTGTCTCCAAGGCTAGCTATACAACGATTGCCTATCTGTTAACAACACCTGTATTGCGGAGTTCCTGGGCGTCATTAAATTGTTCCATGTTCATTTTCTGATTTCGCCAACCACATCACGGCCATGTGCAGAGATAATTTAACAACGTTTCCCAAAATATCAAAGCCATATGGACTTTGATACCAATTTACTAAATTATCGCAAAGCGAATTAACCTTGGCTGTGTAGTTCTGCTATCTAGCTGAATTATTCAGGCCCGGCTAGTGGTTTGTGAGATGGTCTTCCCCTGTAATGAAGTCTTTGCTACTTTGTCCAGTCTCTAGGAAACCGATCAGAGTATCTCTGGCGTTTAGATGGACTTCATGGCGACGTGTAATCCTAGAATGATAAAGCGCTATAAATGCGATCGATTTAACACTGGCCCAGTGTCTGCGCTCATTACCTATAGGCCTTATAACGCCGCTATGTAACCGCCATCAAATATTAGACATTTTGTGTCGCCACATAATTTGCATCAGTATGTTATGAGGCATCAGAACATTAAAAGAAATTAACTTTCCAGTATTATCTTGGTAGAGCTTGTGTCAATTATTGTTGGAATACACCGCCATCATATAGGTGAAATATCCATAAGCACAGCGTAAAGCACTAATCAATCAATCAATCAATCAATCAATCGACCTTGTGATTATCTCATATACCTGAGTACGACGTTAAACACCAATCAAACAAACAAACAAAAACATATACCTGAGGTGGACAGAGGAACTGTGAGGTATATATCGATGGACGATCATAGGCCGACATGCTAACCATGACCGTATGTATATAGGATTTATAAAACCAATTATATACTACATATGTTGTAAGATTTGTGTTTTAAAGTAAGCCACCTGATTTTCCAGGGTGACTTTATTCTTCACAAGTCTTTTTGGGCTGATAATGGAATAACGTTGAAGTACATTTTTTGTAGGTGGCAAAACATAATATTTTGTAAATAAGGGTAGTTGTTTAGTGTTAGGAATTGCCCTATTACACTTAAAATAAGATTATGTGGGAATGCTTTTTGCAATTTGCCATCTCGGATTTGTTTTGTTTTTTTCATTCGAAGGTAGTATCATTACATTTCCCAAAATAAAAGGCAATTGAAGTTACTAGCGGTCCGTGGTAAAAAACTTGTGGGTGTTACTAGCGGTCCGTGGTAAAATACTTGTGGGTGTTACTAGCTGTCCGTGGTAAAATACTTGTGGGTGTTACTAGAGGGCAAACCGAATCCTACAATAACATGGGAAATCCATTTAGCATGTTATAGCCTGCTGGTATCATAAAGTAAAGAAAGGCTGGAGAGACAGTGAAATACATAGCTTCAACTGGCTTCAAACATCCAATACTCATTTAGCACGAATGGATGCGACAATTAAACGTTAATAGGGAATAAAGTGCCGCGGGGTATTTCATATAAATCGTTCTTATTACACATCTAAGGCATTGTAATGTATAGGTGAATCATCGACAGAAGATTTATTCCTTCGGGATAGTCAATTAGTGTACAGCGAGTGGCCGCTTTTCACCTGCAATTAATGACTGCGGCAATTTAATATAATCGACCAGGGACCCGCTCATTCTATTGTCAGTATAACACTCCCAGGATATCGATATCATTGATTGGTGTGCTGCGCCGTACTTAAGAGAATGATGGCGGTGTATTAAAACAGTTATCGTAGCTAGCAAAGACCAACAAACGTGGAGTGTGTAGCTTTGTGAGGAAGTTAATTTCCCGTGACTGCTACTCTCGAAACAAACTACACTTAACGAAGGGCCAAAATCGGTCTCAACTTTTCTTATTTATTTATGTTATTTTATAATCAGTTTTTTATGTTATTTTGGTCGTCCATCTAAATGTAGTTCAAAGAATATCTATTTGACAAATTTTGGCTGTCTGAACAAAACGAAATCGCTTAAATACGACACAAGATATATATGTCTTTAAGATAGCACCAATTGCTAGACAGCTCAGTATAACATTTCAGTTTAATATATAGTTTCAAGATAATAAAGAATTTAAGACAATGTGTGATTTTATGCCTGTTGTAATTGTACTTAATCAGTAAATTTCACAGAGAGGGCTGGTGGAATGGATCTTCTGTTACCCTGGTACCAAGGGGAAAGGGTTGGGGGTGGTAGGAAACTTTGTATTGTTTTATCTGTGTTTTCGTATAGTGGTTGCCATTTGGCTAAGGGCAGTTTGTTTGAAGAGTGATGATGCTGTCTTTACTTAACACTGGAGGAAAATTAACTTTCAAACATTATTGAAATGCTTCATATTTTTGTTGGGATGGTGTCAATTATATTTGGAAATCGGAATAGTCCGCGTCTGTAAGCAAAATATGATCAAGCACGGCGTAAAACACCAATCAATAAATCAATCAATTAATCAACCAATAAATCGATGGATAAATCGACTACTGGTTAACCTGCCTTGTCTTTATTGTTGCTAGTGGGGTCCAGTGTGGCTTCCATCGAGGTTTCGTCCTCCTATTGAACAGTAATGCCTGTAAATGGGGGTATAAACCAAGTACGGCCTTAAACCACAAACAAATAAACGATCTAATTATCGCATATTGGATGAAATCCTTCATTTCTCCTGTAGCCTCATTTCTAATGATTATGTGCTATATTTTCTATCACAGGCGATGACAAAGCTAATAAAGGCGAAAAACGAAAGAAAGTTGATGAAGATGGCGATAAGCTTGACGAGGAGAAAACGAAGAAGAAAAAAGCTCGTACCACATTTACTGGAAGGCAAATATTTGAGTTAGAGAAACAGTTTGAACAGAAGAAATATCTATCCTCTACAGAACGAGCTGAAATGGCTGCTCTTCTCACTGTAACTGAGACCCAGGTAGAGCCTAACCAGTTATGCATTGTTTAAAATTGAAACAGGATTGTAACAGTTAAACGTATAAAATACGTACATGTTGTAAATATCGAAAAACGTGTTTTGCTTTTGAATCCATATGTTGGTTAATAGGTTACATTCAGAGATTCCTCCAGGCCCAATTAACTTCTTTACCTGTTCGATATATTCCGATGGGAACCCATCCCGTTAGACTTTTATACATCCCTATAAAAGTACATTAGAGATATCGCCCAGGTGTTTTCTCTTTTCAGTTTTCCATCAATACCGGTAGTGCAAATTTTTATGTAAATGAAATACGGTTGGATTAAACACTAATCAAACAAACGTTAAAGTTGCATAAGTACAGGTTTTGGTCATTTTTGTTGAGCTATGTTATCTCCTTTTTCGCTGAAATAATTTACATTCATAATTTTTTAGGCTTCTTTGATAATTCTTTTAAATTTATTTCGTTATACTTTACAGGTAAAGATATGGTTTCAAAATCGGCGGACAAAATGGAAAAAACAAGAAAATATATCCAATGCTGAGGCAGCGGAGCACAAACTTGGACACGAGAAAAAGCCAGAAGGCAGCAAGCAGAAAACAAAATCTCAGAAAAGTAAAGATGGAGAGGATAACGGAGGTAGCAGAGATGGCCAGCCCTGTTCTCCCAGTGGCCAGGATTCCAAGGCTGAATCACGTGACACAGAAGGTTATGATAGTAGCAGTATGTGCAGTAATGACAGCAAACGTAGCAAAAGTCCAAGTGATCAACAAATACTTCAACTTCCACAGGAGGTATCGCTGCCAAGTTTACTTGTCAAATGTGAAATAGACTCTTCCAACTCTCAGGAGCCAATCAAAAGTGTCAGCAGCGGAAATGACTCAAATGTAAAACCATCACTTGACATAAATTCGGTGTGTCGTCTAAGTCCTCAAATTCTGTGTAAAAATGTCAGCTCTGTTGATGACGAACAGTTGCGGTGTGGCGGAGAGGAAAGTATGTCCGAAAATAGCGATCCTCACATTAAACTGGATAATTGTGTATCGATGGAAAGAACTGCATCATGAACCTCCATTCCCTTCCTCTATCCCTTTGCCCTTACCATGTGCTCAAACGGTCACCCATCAGTGACCGGCCCTTGTTATACCTCCCCTATTTTGTCGTTGTGACAAGTGTTTTCCAACAAACTGTTCTGCTTGAAGAACTCCAATTATGCTGTCATCAATTAGTTCAGTGATTAATTTAAAGGCAATGATCAGAAAATAATCAGCTGAAAGACACCTGATTTTGTGGACCAAGATCTTGCAACTAATTTATTTTTTCTTTTAATATTATTTTATTTTAATTTGAGAAGTAGCAAGTAGTATTACAAATCTAGTCATGCAGTGTTACAATGTGATTATCTTGTATATCTATGTCCTTGACAGTATACCTTTTGCTAACACTCGATATTCTAAGAAACTTTACTATCTTCATGTTCAAAATCATGGTGGCGTCCAAAATCTGTCAAGTTAAAAATCTGTACAATATTATAAAATTAGTATGGAAAAAAGTTTGCCATTTGAGTGAAATCACAATCTTGTTAACCTATTATTTCTCGTTTTATCAACTTGAACGGTTCAATAACTGCTGCTTCTTTTGGCTTATGTCCACAATGTGTCGGCGCCGACTGTGGAGATCGTCTACAGCCGCCTGTTCATATTCTCGTTTAATAAACGTCTTCAGCATCACATGTTATCGACGCGACCCCAATTTCATGAATATCTGGCTCATTGAGAAGTGCTTGCTACAAGAGCTCTGTATTCAGCATCGCCGATCAATAACTGACTAGCAAACGCCTTTGATTGAATTTCATTTAATCTATCAAAAGGCGCTTTGGGGATTAATGACCAAGACTTGCTTGTCGATTCGGCTCGACGATCTAATAGCTTGAGACCAGCGTCTTGTCAGACTGACGATGAAGAGAGAACGGGATGAGCGACTCGCATGTATCCAGAAATCAACCTTTCAATAAAAAGTCGCTTGTGGGAACGAGATAAATGTTACCCGAAGGCAAATTTCAAATTATCTCGTCCATATGTCGAGTTCTCAGGCTGAAATTAGGCTAGGCAACCAGCTCCGCTCAGATTTGCTCTCTTAAAGACCTCCACCAAAGAGATATTTGTCAGCGCCGTGTCAATTTCGCAAATCAGTCTCGTTTGAACTTGAGCAATCTAATGGTAAAATACTGGGCTGGACATGTAACACACGGATATTTGATGTGGATTGAGAGAACAATTTTAGCCGTAACACATGTGCATGGCTAATTAATTTTTGAAACCGGAAAATGATTTAACGATCATTACGCCATTGCGTACAGTATTCGTATAAGATACATTTTTTTAAATGTTAAATTTATTTAATTATTTAAAAATCTCAAAATAATAGATACTCATGTATAACTTGAGATATCATCAAATAATCTGATTATTCTATTCAGGAAAACTTATGGACTTAAATATTTTCTAGCTTACGAATAAATTTATATAATAAGCTAAACGATCACAAAGTAATAAGGAAAACTTCTTTTAATTCAAATTGTCAGAAACGCTTAAAAAATCAACATACATATGTGACACATGTCTATCACACTTGGCAGGTGTGTAGTGTTCATTTCGGCCGACACCTGATATAGTTTTTTGTTTCAACCCATCCAGCATCTCACTAGTGTCGATAAGAAATGGATCTGCAGTCTGACAAAGAGTTGGTCGACAAGATAATTAAGTCAGTAGCATGTCTGAGGTAGCTGATTGTAAAACATCCATGAAATTGTGCCAGCAGTCGATCAGATAAGAGGCTCTTCAAGCTTCCAAGTCGCCATTTCCCCCGCCTCGTTTCCCTCACTAATGGGTCTGCTAGTTATCAATTATACTGGCTCGTTAATCCGGCCAGCCAAAAGGCGCTTAGATCCATTCGAAAAATCTCCCCCTATTTTAGGCTGTGATTAATGTCCGACATTGGCAAATCAGCCATAGATTATACGGTGAGGCATCTCTCTCCCAATTTCCAGGCATTGTCCGATAAACAGCTGGCCGATACGAACAAGAAAAAAGTACCCTTTGTTCCAAATTGACTTTCAAATTGAATGCATGCTGACCAAGCCATAGCTAGCGGCTCTGTATTCTCCAATTTATAGGACATTTCATAACTTATCAAATTTGTATAAGTTAAGGAATATAAACAAAAAAAGACATGTTTAGTAAATATTTATGCTCTCTTAAGATCGTTGGTCACAATATTCTTGATACAACTGACGTATATATACTGCGATAAAGTGTGAAGAAATGTAAACAACTTAATACAAATTATTCCACTTATTCGCCCTATTTGTTTTCTGCTTAATCCGCTCGCACACATGATAACTAGCGCATCAGGGCTGGTATCGGTTTTGAGATTTTTGTACAGTTCTCGTTGTTCGCTTTATAAGACCCGTAAATGGTGTAACTATTCCATGAAGATTCGAGCGTAAGAGGCGGGGTAACTCTAGTCAGTATAAATCTCAATTATGGATAGCCAGTTATTTAATATATCACAAAACGTTTACTGTATAAACTTATATCCTTGTACGGTGCAAAGTTACCGGCCCTTTTTTCGGGAATATCTCAGTATCATATAGGTAATGTTAAAACGAGAACGATCAGGAAGGGTCCGATATTTGAAAACAACTTCTAACAGGGGTGACAATGACCGTTCCACGCGACCAATCCATGCATGGACTTCTGGAAGTAAATGAATTTGTTTCGTCCAATTAACAAACCAACGTAAACAAAAATGTTTTGAAAGTATTTATAATTTTATATTCTGATCGACTTGATTCTTGCATCATCGGTATGCCTTTAAAGTATACATCTTGCCTGGGCAGTGGGTGACCTAGTCAAGGGAAGTACGGGATTTGGTTGTATTCTTTTGTGGTATACTATACACGAGCGGATAATCGCTTAGTGTAGCTGCGATATGATGCTATGCGTATAACAGTTGGCCCAAACCGCATAGTTTCCGTAATTATATCACTCTGTGGTCGATTTTATTGCGATCGATCGTAGACCGGGGAGTTCAATATTTTCTCTTTTTTTCTGGGTGTTATCTCACTTATTTTAGTAAACATTAACATAAGCACATTCAGGAAAAAAGATAAAATACAATAAGTCTTTACTTCAAATCTAATTCGTCAACAGTTGTGTTAGTGGTAGCGAATGCGCTCACTAATCCTACTTCGATTTACCGTCCACGGGATCGAGTCCATCTGTGGACCATAAGGTTTGGACACCGTGAGTCAAACGATGATGCTCCGGCAACCACTGGGTTGTTTTTTGGGAGGTTTACTCCAGGTTTTCCGGTGTAATTATGCAAATGGCAGTGTGAAGTAGACAATCTGTCGTCATAAAAGTGGCATACCCTTGAGTACGACGTTAAAGCCCAATCAAACAAACAAACTGTTTAAGATAAGTATATTCATTATAATTTCACGCATCATTATTCGTGTTCTGCCCTCAATTTCGTCACTGTGTATATGTATTATCTTTCTATATATAAAGTTTAGTGGTATATTAATTCTCCAATTTAACTAAAATGATTGAGATATTTTAGGTAGTTTGGACTCAATCCCGAAAGCATGCTCGTCTTAAAAACACTCACACAACAAAAAAGTAAATAAAAAAGAATATAAAATAAACTAATTTAAAAAATGAGAAAAGAGTCTGACTAGACGCGGCAATTAATATTCTTTGTCTCTTGGCTGTGTGATTTTTTTAAACATAAAGCGTAAAAAAGAAGAAAGACTCCATACTTATCCATTCTAGTCGATCACCACATACTGAACTTAAATTAAACTATCAATGGCTGGGTTAAATTGGCCAGAAATTCCTTGAACTTTTCTCAAATCATTTGTGATGAAATATCTTACCCTAAGGCGACAATAGCTATAATATCTTCTCTGATCTGTTTATATGCGGGCAAAACCAATTTGAGTGGAGTTTTTATTTGTAAAGTTTAATGAAAGCCTCGGGTAACCATTACGTTCACTTTTGTCCATCGTCAGATTGTTCAACGCGCCCTGAGGTGTGGTTTAAAGATTGGCTTTGAATACAGTGCACCAGCCGTGAACGTAGAGTAGCAGTGTTTATACGATACGCTGTAACAGTAAAAAATATGGTAAACAATCGTGTATCTACAACAGATAATACACAGATATCAATAACCAAAAATTAATCACTAAGACACAACGATATCCACTAATTAAAACCGATGAATCTTCTCATGTTTCTTCTCCAAAATATGTGAAAAAAGTGTAGGCCTATATATTTTCAGAGATGATAAGTACCAATTTGCTCATATATTGGTATATGGGTAAAAATACACCACCACACACACAAAAAAATAAAAATAAAATATAAAAAAATAAAGGTGTTGTTTAGAAACAGCAGTTACACGATCAAAATATATTTATCATGCTCCTAATTAAACAGCGTGTTTAAAATAAACCAAATTTATTTTTAGGCTATCTGGCATGTTATTTGAGATTTAATTGGCATGGTTTTCATTAAAAATAAACTGTTAAGCATTTCATTAACCGATTGGTTCATGAATTGATTTACTCACTGCATTACTGACCGACTGTTGGACGCACTCAATGGTACGTCATGCACTTACATGTATATGACGGCGATGTATGGCAACAATAAAAAAATTGCACTGCTGAACAATTTAATCTTGCCTTAAAAAGGCAGATATCTTCTGTCACGGTCTCTGAGTATCTGATGTTGATCCCTAAGTATGTTCCCGCGCCGGTGGTTTAGGTGTTAGATGTACCGCTCACGGGTTCGGATCTAATATAAGTGAAATACCCTTGAGTACGATTTTAACACACTCTCCTCCCTCCCTCCTATCATATAAAACAAAACAGACTATGATATCAAGGTACCGTGCTCTGAATCGAACTCTCAGGTTTAAATGAGACCAGTTGACCAGATTTCCCCAAAATAGCAAGACAAACGAAGTTGGCGTGTTTTCTGTGTCCTGCATGCGCTAGAAATAAATAAAGTTTAACCCCAATTGTTAAATTATCGGTTGGGGCTTAACGCCGTGAATAAGGGTATTTCACTTATATGACGACATGTTTGCCAGCTAGCACAACCAAGATGTGAAATGTTTCCATAATGTTGAAAAGTAAATCGTCCTCCAAGTGCCAAGTGAAGACAGCATTGCTACTCTTCAAACAAAAATAGCCAGAAAGCAATTTATCGATGAAATATCCGCTCATATAAAAACAAAGCTATCACCCCGAATACTTTCAATTCATTTGTCTATGATATATATACTCTAATTTTACGATTTTGTTAAATTTAAGAATTAACAAATTGCTTTAAATATATACTGTAATTCGATAATTCTGTTAAATTAAGAATAAAACTTAAATAAATTTTCTTTTTCACAGTGTAAAACGAAGGTAATTTTAAACACAATCGATTTACTGTGTTTAGCTAAACCATAGATACATTCAAGAAGAAAACTGTTTTCACCAACTTGGAGCAAGAAGTGTTGCTGATGTAAGAGAAAATGATAAATTACCGTGTGAGCTAATCCCAGAGGCTGTTATCGTAAGAGGATTAGACTTGGCGGATGTGATTCATTTAGTTATATGAGGAGTACTTATACAGTACACGTTGAGCGCATGTCCTCAAACCAGTTAAAGTTAATAGCAGATGTTCGGAGTGGATAAACTGAAATTCTGATTCTCCGGTGAAATAAATCATTTACTTAAAATGTGGTCCTAATTAAACGAAACTCATGGGTTTTTGTTTCTAATGGTGTTATAATTGTCGATTTTTTTTCTCATCTAACTCAACACGGCCTTTGAAACGTTTGTTTCGCGTAAACATTTCTAAGTATTATGTATCGTATTAAAGCATTTAATAGCTTGTGATTCAAGCGCCATGACAGTTTTTTAACAATGCTTCCCGTTTCGACTTTCAGATACCAAGCCCATTACTCTATATCGGGGAGAGACTGTACAATGTCAGAAGAAAAGGCCGATTTTATTGGGTGTATATTACCAGGTGCTAACATGGCATCTAACCAGCCTTCAACTCATTACTGCATGATCGCACTAGAAATGGATGAGCTCATGTCTACCGTGTATGGCTTCTGACTAGTTGCTAATAGTGTAGGGGGCCCATGTCTGATAAACTTCAATCGCCCCATCATTCGATCAATGTTCTTTGTGTAGGCTGAATCACCGCTGTCATCTCTTTAATTCCAGCCTCTGAAGCCATTAATTCTGCTTATTCCTTTTTATCGTGTAGAAGAGCGGCTTTGGCTGCTCACTTAGCCCTATTGATTTGTGGTGCCTCGAATAACAAGAGATCTGAAGTAATAGAGAACCGAGTTAATGATTTATGAATGGTTGGAGGCTATCGATGGGAATAAGCGGCTTAGCTCGCTACACAATCCTATATCCCCCATAAATTCAACGTCCACCAATTGGGAGCCACTTTCTACTGTAAGATATGACTTCATAGCGTGTCTTCAAACAATATCCCCATTCAAATATTGATGAACGTAAAGTGGCGGAAGTTGCCCTTTAAGCTCCCAGCATTCACCATTAGGTTTCCCAGTTAACACACAGCACTAGTGTATTAGCTATTACAACCTCTGTCAGAACCTGTCGTTTAGACAAATTAGGAGACTAGCAAAAAGTTCCAGGGAACATTAGGCCATATTGCTTTTCATTAATCAGTAAGAGTCCATTCTGAGCTGTAAACGTGTTAAATAACTGGCCTCCTTCCCTTTCATCCAGTTAGCCTCTTGTACGTCGCTATACCATGCCACTTCCAATCTGTTATCAATTTGGTTCAAATGTATTCCGCACATCTTCTTCATCGGCTGTAGAAAAAATTGCAATTGGAAAATAAACGATATGGGCGCGTTGTATTGAATATTAATGCTGATGCTATAGTCTCCAAGCTTCGGAATCCTCTTTTAAAGGACAGTTTGTTTGGAGAGTAGAGCAATCTTGGCTTAACTTAGAACCGGATGTAGATTACATTACCAACGTAGCAAAAAATAATTCACATCGTGAGGTTGTTAGATAACAGCACTTTCATAAAGCAGGGCGCTTATCAAGTTAACAATTCAAGCTTTGGTGAGTATATCTCATCCATTAATCCAGCTTAGATCAGAGACGGCTTTGATTGGTTAAATTAGCTTTATGTAATACGTCGATGCGTCTCGCTTTAATTGAAATGTACCCTTTTTAATACATGACAGACAAAATTACATGTTCGAACCGTTCATCCCTATTTTCATTTGCCAGTGGTGTCAGGGTGGTTTCCTTTACCCATTGGGCTGGCACGTCGTCATATAAGTGAAATACCCTTGAGTACGATGTTAAACACCAATCAAACAAAATAAAAGTAAAGTATAATGTGTTTAATTAATGACATTTGACAAATAGTGTTACACTTTGAAAGTTTAGAACTTATGTCACGCCATCCACACCAATTTGACAGTTATGTTTAGTTGTTAAAGATGGCGTGATAGGCGGTAACTTCTAACTCACAGATGCGATATACATTTGCAAACAAATCTATGGCTCTTGATTAGATAACAAGTTAGGAATGCTCACAGATTAAATAAAATCTATGCAGATACCTTGTTACTTTACTAATAATCCAGTTTTTAAAATCTTATCATATAAATCGCCAGCATGTAACTCGATAGCTAACATAATTTTAAAGAGCTTACCAATCCCCTATCAGATTATAAGTGACGTTTAAAATTTAGAGCAAGGGCTTTATAAATGGCCGACGTTGTATAGCCTGGTGCTCGCCTGAACCAACTTTTAGTAATAGCTTTTTTTCAAACCTCATAAATCTTCTCTCGCCTAAACTATCAAATTGATTGACGACTCTATTAGAAAATCTTTTTTATCTGACATCGATGCTTCCTTAGACAAATTATAGCCTCGGCAAACGGTTTATATACGCTTATACGTGACACAGAACTGAAGACCTGGCATTGCATAGACCTATTGAAATAGACAATATTATGGGGTTTTTTAGGTATAGGAATGTTTATGTATTAAAAAGAGATTTTACAAAATTAATTTATTTATTGATTTATACTTCCTCAATAAAGCTCAAGCATATTTCTGAAATATTTCAGTTATTAAAATTCTTAATAATGTAAAAAGCTTTCAGTCAAACCGTAAAAACTGATAAAGTAACTGAAATAGATTACAAAAACCAAATATATCTATGGCCTACAGATAATAAATATGAGATACATAACAGTATTTTTGTTATTTTGGGATAACACTTTCTTAGTTTGAACAGATTCTAGTTCAGAAAATTTTGCAGGTTGAAAC
>JAVFBW010134917.1:0-13422 GCA_034783835.1 Mopalia ciliata
TTAATTTTACAAGAATAATGTTTTTTCACCCCCCCCCCCCCCCCCCCCCCCCCCCCCGAATTTATATTGATAACTTCACATTATCGTTGTCATATCCGCCACGTCATATCAGTAAAATGCCCTTAATGTCATAGCCGCTGACAAAAGAAGGTAATTTTGTCGAGGATTGCCAGAATAGGGGTTAATTTTTAAGATCCAATCAAAATCCTTTCTTAGAGGGTTTAAATCTGCATACAGACTTTGATTGGTTTCCGACAAAGTGATGTTCAGACATCTAGTTGAACGGCCGCAGCCAAGACATTAACAGCTGCACTATGAAGCGACACAAATGGCCTGGTTTAATTGATTTCGTTTTGTGAGCCGGATAATACAAAAGGATTTGTATATCAACTAGCCGCCGATCGGTGAGTTTGGCAATCTGATATCGTCAATGACATTATATGAATTATATTTAAAATGTCATAATATTCCAAACATAGGGTATATTTATTACTGTTGGCGAATATCTCCATCATAGATTAACACACAAATATAGGCTTAAAACATATTTGAACTGTTTGTATTTTATCCATAGCAATCTTCAAACGCTAGGCAGTTAACATGGATCAACAAGTCAATAATCGTGGCGATTACAGCAAAGTCTTTCGTTAAGTCTTAGCTCCTGCTTTAGCGACCAAATTTTATTCATAAGGATCTTAATTATGTTGACCTAACACTGATATTGTGACTGATTATAATCTGCTGTTCTAATAGAGACGGCGGGAAGATTGGAGGGATCTAACTGATGCCCTGGCACTCGCAGAGCTAAGGGGCAGCATGGAGTTGATTTGTTTGTGATGTCTTTGCATTCCGTCCTGTTGACCACTGAGCAGCATCCATGTACTTCTCACATTAAATGACTAACCTCCGTTGGTTTGCTTTTCTTACTTTCCAATTCATTCAGGCTTACTGAAAAGATAGCATGTTTCTAACTCACCAGTGTCCCATTATGTCTTCAGCTATTTATTAACTCTGTTCAAACCTGATATCTAATAATGCTAGAACCCAGTTGTTCAGAGACGTGCTTTGTTTGTGGATTCAAGACCCATTGAACCAAGATCCATAAAGTATTAATTACATATGTTAAACTCTAACCTTACAATAATAGAGGTAACTGAAGTTTGGTTGGATTCTGTATAGTGAGGCAACGAGGAAAACAAAAATATTCCAAACATAAGAGTTAATAAAAATACATGATGTAGTCTGTGGAATTGGCAGGATTAAATGACACAGTTGATGTCTTTTCATTCCGGACAACGTGTCCGCAAAATCACGCCAATATCCTCTTGCGGTTCACATCTCACATGTCACATGGATCAATTGAGATTAAGTAGACAAGAGAGGTAACCTTGAATAATTTTTGTGCAAGAGAGGTAACCTGTCTCTTCATAATACCACACTATAGTAGTGCTATAATCATAAAACATTGCTCTTTACAACATATGTATGGTTGATGGCGGTTTTCTTTTGTAAAGCACCCTAAGCTAATGTGCAACATGAATCAAGCCGATTTGTTCAGGTGTCTATGTAAAACGAACCATTTTGTCGCTTTGTCCGATAGTTTGCCAGCCATAGCGTCACCCAAACCCTTCCTGAGAAGCCAAGCTATAGTTTTTATTTGATATCAAAAGAGCAATATTTTCCAAACTGAGCAAAAGGCTTCACAATTTGTTGTAGTGTTTAATGTTGATAATTTGTTTCGGTACGTAACTGTAATATGAGTAGAATAATAGAGGACACAGCATTAAATTCCAGCCAATCAATTTACAGAAAAGCCTTCAAGTTAATTACATGTCGATTCTCAAAGTTAATTTCGTCTATCGTTTTAATTGACCAGAAATTTTCCCATTCCGTCATTAATTACACACGTTAAGAGTGTTGATACTATCTAACTCCCATTACGTATTGGCGCCTCTCACATTAATGATATAACGGGAAAATCCTTCTAGAAGTGGTCCCGTACGTTGTGGCTTCTTTTGGACGCATTTGTGTTTGGTGCTCTGAACTAAGTTGCCTGCTCCATTCTAGTCATGAGACCGGCCATCTAGCACTTAACGCGGATAAAATAGGAATAAGCTAACATTTGATTTGTGTCTTCTGTTGATGATTTCACGTGATGTTCTCACCCATAAACATATCGACCTGTGTTAGCTAGTGTATCGACTCCTGCTGTAAACATGGTGTTTTTGATTGTCCTGTAAGGTGTTTATCGTTTCTCTACAATTAGTGTTGAACTCCAGTGGGAAATAAATGGCGTTGTAGGCGGGTGCTCCAAACCCTCATTGAGACCACTAATTGCAACTAGACACTACTATACCAAGTGCGTGGTTCATTCTCACTCTTTTGTTCACAGAACCGAAGATGTACTAGGTTATTCCAACGAGACCACGGTTTTATGGTATTGAATCTTTGTGCTAAACATATTGTTTCCTTTTATAGTGTCCTCAGCTTAGTTCTGTTAGAGCCCCTTTATTAAAAACAACTTCACTGTTTAATCCCGATTCTTATGGTAATTATACCTAAAGACGGTAATTAATTGCCTATTTTACATTAAGGAGGACAGATTGGATATAATTGTTCAACATACATGATCCTGATTCTAGATGCTATAGAATTTAAAGTATTTAAGTTGGAGACATATCTGTGCGTAATAGTCAGATGTAAAGCAAGGCCTTTTTCATCTTGAAAATGTTATCTTCTCAGGCTAAAATATTCAGTGGTATAGATTTGCCTTCCATTAAGAAACTGGGGTTGAATTGTAATTGTGAATAGCATGATCTACAACAATAAGATTCAGTTGATCTTTTTCCTTGAAATTTCGCTGTTCTTGTGATTTGAGAATGAGTGGCCTACGAGGTTGAACTTCAGCTGTAGGACATGTTTGAGTGAAAAAAGGACAAAACTCTAGAGCAGCACTCGCTCTTTTGGGTTAAGTTCTAGGTTGTACGTGGCATTATCAGTTTTAATTTCTTTTCTCCAGCATTTAAAAACAAATTCACCGGAAAATCGTGTACTATTAAATAAGTTAAAATGGCACTCCGCAGTTTTGTTTACAAAGACATGTCTGCAGGATAAGACATGTTCGGATTAGACAAGCCTAATACGCGGCCTGATAACACTTTATATGGAGTTTCACAAAATACGTCCTATGACTACTACTGAAAATTCAATCATGACTTGGCATGCTATGCTATTCTTACAATAAATGTCTGAGTCTCTGACCAATGGTGATATGACACCATGACATTTTAAACTTAAAATATGAACATTTAAAGTGTCAAAAGCAGAATCAATACCTGATATAGCCATTTTATCGTTATATTTGAGAACAACCCGGACATAATCTTTCAACCCTTTATTAAATAGATCTCAGGATATTTCCATCTTGTTTCTTTGTATTTCCACGACATCTGCCCTTATCAACATAGGCACACTCAGACTGGGATATTAGTTTTCCGACAATTCACATTTTTGTGGTTATGTCAGTTTGGATCATTACTGTTGTTTACTGCCGCCAAGTACAACCAAATAGTTGTCCTGTTATGGTGGATATATACGTAAATACGTCTTCATCTGCAAATATTAATACGTCACGAAGACACTTGTGTCGTAGTAGAGTGACATGGCCTCATAGAACCGAACAAACTTTTTTTATCTGCTATATATATAAATAATTGGCATAAGCGTGTTTGTTTGGGTTTTTTTTTTTTTTTCATTTACACACAGCCCTGTCTTTGTCAACCGTTTTCGCTGACAACATTAAATCAGTCTTTACACATTGGTCTCTCGAGTCAAAACGAATGCCACTTAAATGTACAATTAAAAACCCCGAGAACCAACACAGGTTTAAAACCAGTTGACTGAAAGACTAGAATAAAAAAAAACGAGGATTTGTTTACAACCTATTCATTTGAAATCAAGGTGACCGTTGGGAACTCTCCTGGTTATCTCTAGGCTCTGCTTTTTCGACAGACGCTACTTTATCGTAGAAGGCCAACTAAAAAAACTTCGATGCCATATGTCACACTATGATCATGTCCAAAGTGTAGCCGTACCAATAAGTCCTTACTGCTCCAATCGATCGAATGTGATGATAGACGATCTCTATCGCCTGTCGACTGATAGATGTAAACCTGCATTAAAAGGGTATTATCAACAGCAATAGCTGAAATGTGTGCTTTATTAGTTATTAACGGGAAGGCGGCAGATGCCAATCGCCTGGATAAGAACAACCGTGAAAGCTAGATTCTAGATGAAACACTAGGACGAGACTACTGCACGACTACCGGTCCTGCTTCTCTGTACCGCTCACAGGTTCACATCCCCTGTGTGCATCATGTATAGGAGTCATTAAGGATGTCAACCAAACCCCAACCCAACAAACACTTCGCGGAACAATAGGGTAGGAATATTGTCATTCATGTTGAGAGAAAGGAAGAGAGCCAGTTGAAGTGACAGTTCGTATATAGTATCATCAACATTAACGATATATTGTGGACAGAGCTCGGAAGAGGAAACAGCTCGGAAACGCACTTTGTCCTTCAATGTCCGTTACTTAGACTTAATTGTTGGACAGGTTCCAAGTACTTTAAATTACATATCCTGCAGTACATTGTTCATCGGAGTAGCTTTTACTTCAGTGTTTCTTTGATTTCAACATACGTATGATTATTCGATTATATAGTAACAATTCAATCCAATGTAATAATGCGTTACTAAATATGGATTAATGCTGAAGGTTGTCAATCCCTTTGCCTTGAATATTAGCCTGTGCGTATCATAGTGTGTACACTTATGTGTGAAAACTAATGTTAACATCAAAATCGTGTTGCGCTGCTGTGTACGTTGTTCCATATTTTGCATTTGATCACTCGGCTTTGCTTGGACTGAAACCGGGTTGTTACTACAAGATTAGGAACTTTCCTGATTTAAGCTGCGTTTTGATAACTACAAAGGAGTTAGAATTCGATGATGTTGCGTTACTTGGCCTATCGGTCATAAATATCCATCAATGTTTAAAAGCAGTGGAGATAGAAAAAACTTATCAGCAGTCAGAATTATTCGTTGTTTCCTGACTACGGCTGACGTTTCATCGCTAATTCCCACCAACAGCTGCATGCCAGCGGAAAAATTAGCGCAAATTCTGCCATGGAAATAGCACCTTTGAGATGAAGTATAGATTGCTTCTCTCTTGTTATTGAAATGAGCCGTCTCCGGCATGTCACAATTAGCATCTCTTCACCTGCTCAATATGCAAATATAGCCGTTCGGGAAATCGCCAATAGACTCTGGGTCAAAGATGGTACGGAGTTTTTTACAGAGATTTATATGTTAGTCCAAAAGTGTGACATAAACCTATCGGAAACAAATGACGCCGATTTAGTATTGAACCAATCAGCGTCAAGTTAACTGAGCATGCCTAATGAGTACAGAAGCCCTTTAAGCCACTCTGTCTCGCAAAGAACTCGTTGTCTCCCTAAGAAACACTTAGATTATGTCTGGTTTCAATACATCATTGAATATCGTTTAGATGACACAGGGGATTTACCCAATTTATTAGTCGTGGCTAATGAGAACTCTCCATTCCAGATGCCTGCGGGTTGCGTACGGTGAAGTTGGGCCGTCTTCTCGGGCGTGTCAGAGGACCAAAGATACTTATGAAGGAGCGGTGTGCGATACAAGCTGACTACCGCCTTTTACATCGAGCATTGCCTTAGCATCAAACTATGCAGTATGTTCAACGACAAAGTTCTGCCAGCTCTTATTGCTGTTTTATTCTCCTTTCTTGCATCGTTGGAGGCTACAAGTCTTACACGGTAAGGAAACTACATTTGTCTTTTTTTTTTCCTTCACAATTTATTCAATACAATGCTGTGAATTACAGACCAATCTCACGGATTACATTTCATGAATATTGAGTTGAGTTATCTGCTAGGAAGGTCTGATGGCATGACTCTGTCTCAATCACTGCACACCGTTCGATATTATTCTATTCTGGCCCTTGTGTGTTCCCAGTGTGGAGCATGTCCATGCACTACAAAATTGTACACTCGCTTTTAAATTAGAATTTATAATAATGGGAAGATATCCTAGGTATTCCACATTTCTTCCCGAGCAGTTTTATACAGGGTATTATTATTATTATGGTTAACTTACATTTTACCATTCTCTATTGCACTAAATGCCCTATGTACGTAAGTGTCTGGTGACATTGTGTTATGGTTGGTATTCGATTGCTCGATATATTCTCATATGGTTGGCTTTTCCCTTAACATGCTATGTATGTCCAGTATGCTTAGTCCGGGTAGTTCTGGGGGCTCCCTTAGCCCTAGGCGAGACCATTCTCTGCCCGGTCGAAACCTTCCTTGTGAGGATGTCTGAGCTTAATACCAATACGAAGCCAATCTTTTATAATGTCGAGTAGCAAAACACTGTGAACGTTCTTGTACCTTTATTGTTTTCTGTGCTTGTCTGGCACCTTGTTTTTGTTTGTTGTGTGTTTTCGTTCCTCAACACGGGCGGTACGTCTTCATTCGGGCGAAATAATCATAAATACGGTGCACTATCTTAGTCAAACAATAGCTAATAAACAACAATGCTTTGTGACGAATAATTTTTGTGTCTTTTTTGTGAAAGCCTTGGTATTTACATATACACTTTCCTGCCTTAATGTTCTTGAAGTGATTTGCAGAGATATTCATAAATTGCTCCTTGTCACTGTCACATTTAGACACAAAACAGATTGTCCTTGCTTTGTTTCTTTTTTTAGTGCTCTAGGTTTTTTTGGGGTTTTTTTCGTTCAATTTGATAAGGGTGCTCATTGCTTCTTATGAGTCTATTCTATGCATTAGTGTATAGACTAAACTTTTTCAGCTTACTCATAATGGTTGATTCCTGTTATTCTGAGAATACAAATCTTATACAAATGGATTTCGACACCCTGTCCAGTCGACGAAAGGGAACTCCTTTTTGTAACAGGTGCAACTAAACGCCAATAATTTGTTGGTGTGTCCTGCTCTAAAATTACACACTTTGTTTGCTTCCACTGTTGTGAAGAGTGTCAAGACAAATAAGTATGGCGTAAAACCCTTAACAATCAGTTCCAAGTATCTTTCATCCATTGCCGTCTCGATCTCTATATGTACGCTTTACTTAGATCGACCTCCTCAACCTCTCCAAGCCGAAGTTTTTCCAATCAGAATGATTGCTGTATACATTTAGTACCTTGCCTTCTTTGAATACGATTATTGCGCGTTATAAGATCTGCCTCAGTGTACCATTATCTGACGGACGTCCTTTGGTGTTAGATGTATGAGGTACATGTAGTTATTTCGAAGACGTCGGCCTTATTAGCCGCGTCTGGGTAAACTATTGTTAGTGTGATAGGCTACCACGGCCTCATTGCTCACAAACCGTCTGTTTGGTTCCTGTAATTTCAGAAAAATACTCACGTTATTGACCTTATATTTATAAACCCATTCGAACCTTATTCTGTATATATACAATGACGGCACCTGGATCTAATTCTGTACATCATATAGAACATAACTGCACTGTTGAACTCGTGAAACTGTTACGACAACCGTATTTTCTGTCAAATAGATCCCGCCGCTATGAGTGAAATAACGTGAAGTCCGCCGTAAAAGCCAAATCAGTCAATGAAATAAATCAATCAATCGATTCTATTAATCAAAGGGCAATATAAGAGGACGGCCAAGCGCTTCCAATTTCCAGCATTTAATCTCCTCACTTTTGTCCTTGGTGTATCACACTTTGTAATTGATCAAATGTTCAACCCACCTTCTGTTTAATAGCCTACATTAGTTATAACATCGGGTGTTCTAAGTACCTTTTTTATCATTCAACTCTTCTCTGTGGGTCATTGCTATTTATCGTTTTGGTTGAAACATTATCAATAATTTGTATGTCTTTTTTGCAGAACACAACTATTGGTACAACTCTTGAAGGATTATGACCATCGACTGTCACCAAATTTTGCCGAAGATAAACGTAAGTTCCTGTTCAATCTCTACAATCCATTTATTTACATATATTTTTATCGTTCAAAATTTATTAGTGTGAGAGTGTACAATCAATTATTATCATTGTTATTATAATGCAGGACTAAAGATTTCCCCGGTCGTTTTTAGATTGATATTTATTTGTTCGCATGTAAACAGTAACTATATCTTTGACCTGTCCCATGAGCAGGTATCACTGACTGGTAGACGTATTTTCCTGTCCGGAATGGTTTCCACGTTTTGACTTTGTTTCCGCAATATTATTTTGTTTTTTGTTTAGTTTATAAAAGAAATCTTCAAAGCCCCACCGCAATAACATATTACCCTCCCACAGTGACTGATCGTTCTGGTTTGTTCTATGCTGGATTGTAAACAATGAATGTATGAAACTAGTTTATTTGGATTAAACCAAAAACATCCAAGCAATAAGGATCTGTTCGAAGGTTCTCTCCTATGCCTAGATATTGTTCTTTTCAAACCTTTTATAACATTTAATAACAATCGATAACTGCTCAAGATTGAACGGAAATAGGAAGAACCTGCCAGCATATTATCAGATTATCTTGCTTGGCATTGTAGCATATTGCATTTTGACAGAAGAGCCAATTACGGGTATATTGTGATATAACCTTTAATGCTTTAATACAAACTAGTATTGAAACGAATAAATAATCATACAATTATTGGAGCAAAGATATAATCATATAGAGCCTTGTCGGACAGAGTTTATCAATTTACACGTGATGTATCCATAACAACTGTCTCGATGCATACATAACTTGAATGTATGGAGAAGATGTGGTAAACAAGTGGAGGTAAAGACAATAATTCTGTCAATATTTGAAGTAAGCAGAGATCTTTAGATCTTCCCAAGGAAATGCATCAACAAATTTACAGGCCAATCATTTCAACCCTGTCCGTTATTTAAAACAAAACGTGAATTGTAGATCCGGGTAAGGATTAATATTAAGCCGTAGCTTATAATCCGACACACTGAAAACTACGTCATAGCTTACATGACGCTTTAGTTCAATGAATTGTTACCCATATGCAATTATTACAATTTCTTGTTGTAGATAATTGACCTGTAACAATGGCTTTGCTGGGATCACACCGGCTAATTGCTGGCTAACTTGTTTGAGTGGCATTTAGAAGCTGGTCATAGCGTATCATAACATAAGGCATATACTAGTAAATAGATGACAAAATAACTACTGTCTATTCCTACCTCAGCAGTTTGATCTTCCATCCGACGGGGCAGTTAGGTATATTCGAATCAAATAACGTTAAGTACGGCGATAAAAACAAACAAAACAAACATTCTTTTCCAGCAGCTTTGTCACGTGCTTGTCATTTTACAATCCATTATCGGTGACGTCCATCGAAGACTTTGTTTCACATAATAAGCTGAGACACTGTCATAAGTTTAAAATTACATACATTCTATTATTTCTATACTCAATCGCTATAAGACCCTAATGAAAGATACCAAATATTGGCGAGCAAAGTGGTCATCTTCCGAACTTTGCACACTCTGAAATTGACGTAACTAAGCATTCACCACGCTGAAAAATCGAGCTATTTTTGGACAACTTAAATTATGAAACCTTGCACCACGCTAGCATGTCACAAATTATATTACTCTAATTAAGGCCCTTTCGTCAAATCCCGGTATATGGTTAATGCAACGTATTGCTCAAACATGTGCTATCAGATACCATCATCATTAGTCGGCTATGTAAACCGTGAAGATAAATTTCTTACTCTATGAATGGAAGGTATTCTTCCCGCATCTGGCGTCTATTCCATGGCTCAGTGGTTTGTGTGCTACAACATTACAACAGATTCCAGACCGCTTAACCATTGGGAAACATTAGCATTCTGCATGGAACAAGATCAGTACTGGAAAACACAATTTGTTTTGTTAGTTGTAGCTTATTTATTGATAAAATACACTGTCTTTATAGATTAACGGTAAATAAATTATATTGAATGCGGCATTGAACAACAACCATGAGCCAATTAGCTTGAAATGAAATAGGATTTGACCTATGTAGTTATCGAGCATAAATAAAGATTATCTATCTTCTTTGAGTGGCATTTAGAAGCAGGGATAGTAACATAACAATGCGATTTTATGGATATCCAACTTCTGGATTTATTGACGAGCAACGTTTCGGAGCAGATACTCGAAACGTTTTCAAGCTAATGAATTAGCTTGAAAACGGTTCTAGTATCTGCTCCGAAACGTTGCTCGTCAATAAATCCAGAAGTTGTATGTCCATAGAATCGCCTTGTTAGATTATCTATCTAGCTTTGTTGAAGAACTCGGACAGTAAGTGGCCTGTGTATGATATAGTAAAGATACCGCTGTATAAACGCATCTCTTTATATATTTACAATATGCCTGTCCATGATTGCCACTGTCTAGCTCAGCTGTAAATATTTGCTACCTCTGGCCACTTAAACAATATATTACTGTCGACTTATTAGAGCAAATACCCGTGATAAACGCTACGGCGTACACTTGGGTTTGTAACAGCAATCCTCGTCTTAGTCAGGCTGTCTTGTTTGCCCGACTGTCTCTCCACTGAAATGTTCGAGGAAGTGAGCATTGCTAAACCTGAATTGTCCCACAACTAAACCTTCATTTGAACACCATATGTGATCACAGACGGGAGCTTTATTTTGTCCCTTGTCCTCGGAGAAACACGAAAGTAGGCTAATCCGTTTGTATTCCATCAGTCCTATCTTGTTATTGTTTGTTGTCAGTAACGTCAGCGTAGATTTGCTTCACAATTTTAGCCGACATACTTTTGCCGATATCAGTGAATAAAGCAATAAGTACAGTCCAGCGTATGCACTTCTTACTCCCATATACCGTGTAAGAATCGCGTCGTATGTCGACCATCAGGTATGTGAGTAAGTCACACGATGTGGCTCCGTTAATTGCGGAGGTGGCTTATACCAGGTTTCCTTCCGTTTTTTCCACGGTAAATACGCAATGAGTAATGTGAAGTAGACAATCCGTCGTCATATAAGTGAAATATCATTGAGACAGACGTTAAACTCCAATTAAACAGATAAACAAAGCTTAAAGTACGGTGGTGAACGCATTGTAAACAAATAAACAAACCTCGATACCGTTAGTTTTTAAATTTTTAATGCACCACGAGTCTATAATTATAGACCTATGTATTTTGGAATGTCAACATTAATTGTTTAAAGTAACATACCAGATCGAAAAGAAACGATATATGCTTTAGATCTTTTTCTCCGCTGTTCGCAGTGGTAGCCTATGTCTTAGTTTCAAACTTGAAATTTTGGAGATAAAACAGTCTTTCGGAATTCAAGTAATGTGAAAAATCGTTTCTGTCCAACATCAAAATGGTATCCCTGGAGAAAAAAAAGCGTGCACTTAAAAGGTACATAGCTGTAAAGAAATCGAAAATTAACTCTCTATACGCGTGAATACTTTCGCCCTTGTAAGAAGTCAGGTGTTTTAGCTCTGAACTTGACGTTTTGAAGATTAAAGTTTTTTGGAGTTTCTGCAAGCGACGTGAAAACCCGTTTCTGCCAAACATTATAACGGCTTTTCTGCAAGCAAACGTACACTTAAACAGTACATAGCTTTTAACATCAAACTTTCCACTTTCTATATGACATATATTAAGATAAGTAATTAGCCTTATTTGGTGAAGAAAACAACTTTCAGCCTAATTGGAAATAAGTACTTGTTCTGAAGAGCTACTCTTGATATATGTTTATAAAGGGATAGGTAAACGAAAAATTAAGTGAGCTTCAACAGATAGGCTGTAAACAGCAATTATTACAAATTGTTTTCCAAATGTGTAGAATGCTTTCATAATCGAGAAATCGCGTAAAGTCCAATTTGTATAACTTACGCTGGTAACGCATGTATGGTAGAATTTTCATGCCCTATCGTTTTTGTCTCTATACATTTGTCTTTTTTTAATAAATGTATACACTATAATCGTCGTAAAGACCGTGTGACTCTTTACTAATTCATAAAAATAACTATTTGATATGAATTTGAAGAATATTTATTGAAATATAATGACTGTGATGAATTCCCGTTTAGGGCATGGCAGAAAAAGGCTACCATATTTGAGTTACTAACATAAGTTACCAAATATCAGGACATAAAGAACACTTTAAATTTTTAATAAATGACATCTCTTTAGAACCTGATTACACTTACTTTTTTAATTCTTCCACTATAAAAAAAAATTTATATAAACTGTATCATGTTTCTTCGTGGATTTCACTTGGAATATTCTCAAAGGTCAGATAATTGTGTTATATATACTCAGTCAAAAAAGAAACTTCGCACTCGTTTGGATGTCGATAAGTTGAACCTATAAGAAATGTGGTTTTAAATAATGATTAAATTCCATTTGGTACCGATTAAGGACGGTGTACCATAATAATCCATGTCCATGAGGTAACCAGATCCACCGGAAATGCTACAGAAATGTAAGGGAGTAAAAATGGTAAGTTACAACTTGTCTAAAGCATGTCAATATGGCGTATGCCCTCCATAAGCGTTCACAACTGCGACGCAACGTCTCCTAATAGATTGAATGACGCGTCTGAACACAGCTTGGGCGATTGAACCAACATGGCAGAAAGTTCCGGCAATTTCTGTGGAGGGTTCCTTACTTGACGGAGTCTTCTGCCCAACACATCCCATACATGGGATACTGTCGGGTGACCTTGAGGAACACTCCATGACATTGATGCCAGCATTCCTAAGAAAATTTCCCGTTAAATTGGCGGTATGAGGTCTGCATTATCGTGTTGGAATGTCAGACCTGGGCCATGAGCTGGCATCAATGGCAAAAGCTGTGGAATTAGCCCTTGATCTCTGTATCCTGCAGCAGTTAGGTTTCATTGAACGACCATCAGTCGGGAACGAGCAGTCCGTTCACCGCGTCTCCTCCAAACTCTATCTCTCCCATCAGCGAAGTGCAAAGTGAATCTGGATTCGTCACTAAAAACGACCCCATCCCAATCACGCATAGTCTATCTCAGATGACGTTGTGCCCAGAGAAGCCATTGACGTCGGTCTAACTGGGTTAAACTTGGGCCGTGATATGGCCGGCGTGCATGGAGACGAGCCGTGCCCAGGCGACTACGTAGGGTTTGGGCAGTCACACGACTTCTAAACAATTCATTCCTAGTGAACGTTGCAGTGAGAGATCGATTACGCAAATGACGTAAGACGATTTGTCGGTCTTCTGCATGTGTCGTCACATGTGGTCTAACCGAACGAGGTCGGTCTGCTGAGGTGCCAGTTTGACAACGCTTTTGCCTCTAATAATAATAATAATATCTCTTG
>JAVFBW010134928.1:0-13420 GCA_034783835.1 Mopalia ciliata
CTTTATGAGACAAGTGCAATTGAGCCCACGTTAGCACAGTAGAGTGACATCTCGGGAAAACAAGTTCTTACAGCAATAATAATATCCCTTGTATTAAGTTTCAAGAAAATTTTAAGAAATTTATGAGCGTGAAGTTTATTTTTTGACTGAGTATATATGAATACACCGGGATTATAAAATGATGTCATACAGGCGCAGTTAAATGCAATGTTTGTTTGAAGTTTCTTACAAATTTATTTATCAAAATCAATTTTTTTTCTACATTTCATTTTAACCTATATTACATATTATCGCAAACTGTTGCGAGGGGAGATCTCTACCGTGTGAATTTAGTTGGTTAACCCCGATTTCGCGGCATTCAATGAAAAGATAGGTACTTTCCAAATGAGATGACAGTGGCTTAAATTCATCTGCTACAAACAAGTTAATTCCGATGCGAGGAACTACAACTCTGATACAATTCAATCGACTCTTTTGGAATTGTATTTAAAAACTGACGGATTGTTTGTTAATTTGCCTTGGGCTACATTGCCCATTCCGCTACATCGAGCCTGACGACGCAAAGTGAGGATAAAAACTATAGAACAATGGCTTACCGGATCGATTAACATAAGATAAGAAACATGTCGGTTGTTGCTTGTAATCATTTTCTGTTTATATTGTTGTTTTAACGACTTGTATCACTAATATACATGTAGTTTTATAATAATCAATAATTCCTCACATTTTGAGCCAGATATTGCTATCACAGTATTGACCTCTCAAAATACAGATTTATATTTATTGGAATATTAGGCGACACGTGTAATATGTAAGCGAAACAAACTTCTGACATTGAAATTAAGGAAGAAAGAAATTCACATTAAAACAATATAAACCTTTTTTTATTGTACTTTATTTCCACACTTCATATAGCACAATAACATAATTTAAATAATAAATAAACACAGGCGGACCTTTTAATTTAGGCTGAATGTCAATGAGAAAACTCCAATTTTGCCATAAACCGTCAAATGCTGTTAATTCATTATTTTGTAAGCATATATATCGTCTCAATTTTAAATATTGGAAAATATTATATATTAGTTCTGTTTTTCTCTCGGCATCTACTTGTGTATATGGAATATCTACATAATAGTAACACATTATTAATTGGCTTGAAAAAACAAGAGAGCCTGGTTTTGCCAAGAATACAATCGGATTTACATAAATTTAAACTAACTCCATTCTGGGTGTAGACCCATTGGGAAACCACTTGCCACAAATAGTCAACTTCTGGACATTAACACAATAGATGATGTATATCTTCAACTTCATTAAAACAAAAGGATCAGTTTTCATTATCCTTAATGTTCATTTTAAACAGAAACTTATTTGTTGCTATAATTTCTGTGGTTGAAGCGAAATTGAAACTCCTGTAGTTTCGAGTTACATATAGAAAAAGGCATAATAAATGCCACTTTTAATATGAAATTTCTCTCCATTTTTTAAAACTTTTAATACGGTTTCTTTTTTGGTAAGAGTCGATGATGCCTTGCAACCTTTTCTATTTTTTAAACTTATTTGGATACGCTGGGGCAGCAAAATATCAGTTTTTCAGTACTATTGGAAATACTGTAATCGTCTCAATATATGTTTTGATCACACTGTATGTACCAAAATATTTAAGGTAAATAATTTTTTTAATTTGAAATGTTTCAGCAAATAAATCATACTTCATTACGTTTCCATCTTTATCCAAAAGATCACCTATAAAATAAATCATTTTGCGATACCAATCCTGAATAAAAACTGGCTTGCCACCTACACAAATATTATTGTTATCCATAATATTCGTTGAAGGAACATCGCTTATTGTATGGTATTTGTAACATCTACCATCCACCCAAAATGGATTAGTATATATTTGTATAAGTGTACTTAAGAAGTTATCTCCCCTTCGGATTAGCGCGGAGACCCTGGCTATACAAGATTCAAAATTAATTAATACTCAGAGTCGTTTTGAATTACCATTCGTAACCAAGTGATTTTAAGTGACATAGACTTTTAATGTCATTTTTAGTTCCCCGTCACTATAGTTATGTACCATCACATCTCTTTGAACCCTATCCGTTTTTGACTGCCATATAAAATTGAAAAAAAAAACAGATCTCATCTCCTTAATATAAGCCTCTGAGGGATTTGGCAAAGATGTAAATAAATGTATGAACAAAAACACAAGAAACAATATAAACCTGACAAGGCCATATTATTATACACAACGGCTTGTATAATTACATGATCAACTTTCCAAAAAATCTCAACAATACAAAGACTATTTTTAAAAAACACAATAAAGCTGATCATCCAGATATATACAGGATTTTAGTTACTCTCAACATAGTTCTAACGGACGTGTGGACAGCTAGGATGACCTGTTGTCACAGTAACCGATCGAACAGTTAATATGAAAACAGGCAAATTATATCTGTACAGCTAAAGTATTAGCTGTACAGGTATAATTTGCCTGTCGTACTAAAAGTCTCTTCTAATTCTCTTCAAGGTAACTGGCTTTTGCCAAAAATGAGCAAAAAACAGACCTGATATTTTCTTTCATATCTTCACAACCAAAGTTCTTTGGTACACCAAATCTATCCTGTATAATCCGCATGGTCAAGTTTAATGTGTTTTTGTTTTATTTAAAACAAAGACGGTAATATATTTTTACGCACAATTCTTAAGTAACCTAGAAAACAAGTTTTTCAAAAATTAACACGAATCCACATCAAATATCACACCACTTAACTTCACAATCATCAATAACACAACACTGATGACAACAAGTTGTATAAGAACAAAATTTCAAAGTCGCTTATCCATCAATAATAACATTTTGGTGGTGTTTAGAAGAAGTCCACTTTTCTGATTGGCTAGATTTTTTCACACTTAAGTCAACACAAATAATAAGTGCCGCCTACTTGACGGAACTATTTCCGTTCATAAATAGCCAAATGGAAAAGACTTTCAGGTTACCTGTAACATCCGCAAGAAAAGTTTAATTTGATAAATAAATTTTCTTTAAAAAAATAAGTACATCGAAATGGCTCCGATTTATAATTTTGAATGGAGTCAATTAAACAAGTTAGTCAATATTCTTCATTCTTGAACATCAATATTCAACTGTAGCATGTTAGTTCTAATATTAACCGGAGTCACACATATACATATATTACCACCATTTGTTAGTCTAGGCAATACAGATTCGTTTTATTTGTAGACTGCTCTCCTCTTAGGAAAGAAAGTCAAATAAGCGTCACAACATATATGTATGTGCGAAAAATACTGTAACCTCGCTAGAGGATCGTAAAATGTGGTGTCACCTTAAACGATGAACGACAATGCCGTTTCAGCCAAAATAAATATCACGAAAAATCAAAATAAAAACGCTTATAAAATACAAGTTTAAAATCCAATACCAAATCTCTGTTGGTAGAACCAGACCGCAAAGATACAGTGGTATAACATCCCTCGTGCCAGGCCTTCTACATGTATATGCTATATTCCTCGATATTGCATTCAGCCATGCAGTTTAAGGTGCTGCTTAAAAAGCTTGTGACCAAGTTTTTAACACGGTATTCGTTGTATATATTCACTTCCAGGTTGTATATCATGCAATGCACATATTGTTTAAACGACAAATGTCTACGTTTTCATTTCAATGCCAAGACAGTCATGAATATCGCCCACCGCGTTTCGCTTTACTGTTCACATCCATTGAAGTAGGGGCGTGGGTCAACGTAGGTCATGTAAAGATATATGTAGGATATATAATGGAGCGTAATACATTGATGACATAGGCGTGTCGATCAACCATTTACAATTTATTGTCATCATAAGTACTGGTGTACTCACTTGCCTGGTTTGTTTGTCCCATGTTTTCATTAGATGTCTCCATGCAACAGCATGCCGATCTCAATTTCTCTCTGTATTTTTTAGAAAATAGAATTAAGACATAAAAATTAGTGGCGTAGTTCAGCAGTTTAATAAGGTTAGTTGTGTCCCAAGCCGTGTCGATTCTGACTATCAATTCTGGTAAGACGGTCACCCATCGATAGACAAATTCCACCACTTCAACTACACTGATAGGGCAAAGAAGTAAAATGGACGATAAGGTTATAGTTATTATTGGTAAAGTGACACGGGCAAGTGACAGAGAATTAGGTTTGTGTTTTACCCTTAAACTCCTCTTCACCAAATACAGAACCCGTATATTTAAAACAAGAACCACACAGAATGGTATAAGAAGTAGAAAGACAAACGCATGAAACGTTACTATTATTCCATATACAAGGCCGTACATTACTGGACAGGTGTATTCCCGGTCATTGGTATTCCCTCGAGAATGTGTCTCCACTTCATTCCAAACCGTTTCATACAGAAGGATACATATGCAAGTCAGAGCTGTACCTAATGTTATGTGAATGGCACGTTTGTAAGAACAGAGGAAAGCTCGATGGAGTGGATACGCGACAGCTATGTAACGGTCGAGGGCAACTAGAATGAGTAGACCAGCAGAAAAGTAGTTCCAAAACACACTCCAAAGTAAATAAGCAGAACAGATGGATTGGTTACCGTATAGAATATTTTCGCCAAACAACCTTGTTATGACATCATTAACTAATGTATTTATCAGAACTAAACTGTCACTTACAGCTAAAGCTCGCAAATAAACGGAAAAGGACATTTTCCGGTATTGCTTAACGCTGAAAATGACAATCATCAAAACATTTCCGACAAGACCAATAGCCGTTATTAAAGCCACGATGCTGCAATAAAGCACATTTTTAAATCTTTTATTCATATAATCGTCTTTATTATCATGGGATTCAGATGCATTCCCGTTTAGCGATATGTTGATCCTTGTTGATTCTGAAAACAGGTTACGCACAATGTCATCCGTGGGGCCGTAATCAAAGTCCAGTGATGAGTTCAACATTCGTGTTGTCAGGCCTTCAGACAGAAGTGTTCCGTTCATCGTGGCAATATAATGAAGGATAATGAATCTTTATTTTGTTATACTTTTAAGTTTTCTGAAGAAAAAAAAGGATCTTGATGCAGGTTTATATTGAAGTTCTGTTTTCTGGTACCAATCTGAAAAGAGAAAGTATATATAAGGTTAGGCTGAAAGTCTTAATTAAACAGAAAGGTCAATGCAGATACATGTATAAAATATTGGGATAATTTTAAATATTAAATACGCTACGTATGTAACACTAACACAGTGTTAGCTTTATACAATTCTTTAGTAAAAGGCAACGAACAGAAGTACAGTGAAATTGTTACCGCCATATAGTTCTTTGTTTGACTGCGATTTTACGCTGTGCTCAATGTTATTCCCTCTTCTAAATGAGTATGTAGCAATGAACACAGCGTAAGTCATGCCCGGGGTGGTCCAATAAAATATTGTACGGTAACAAATTTGTTTGTGTATCTAACGCTTGTATATATAGTCAACGGCATGGAGTTTGTTTCTTTGTTTATTCGACTGGAGTTTTACGCCATACTCGAAGTCAATTCACTCATCCGACTTCCTGACAGCCCGTTTGGGTAAATTAAACCACCTTCACCGGCAACAAATAGTGACACAACAGGACAATTTTGTGACTTCATGCCGGCCCGTTTGGCTTACGCGTCACCGGCAACAAACAGTGACAAAACAAGACAGTCTTGTGACTTCGTGCCAGTTCGATTGGGTAAATCAAACCCCCTTCAACGTCACCGTAAACAAACAGTGACAACACAGGACAATCTTGTGGCTTTGTGCCAGCCAGTTCGGGTAAATGAAACCACCTACGATGTCACCGGCAACAAACAGTGACAAAAAAGACAATCTTGTTACTTTGTGCCAGCTCGATAGGGTAAATGAAACCACCTTCAACGTCGCCGGCAACAAACAGTGAGCAGACAGGAAAATCTTGTGACTTCATGACAGCCCGGTTGGGTAAAAGAAACCACCTTCGACCTCACTGGCAACAAACAGTGACAAGACAGGGCAATATTGTGACTTCGTCACAGCCGGTTTTAATAAATGAAACTACCTTCGGCGTGACCGGCAACAAACAGTGAGCAGACAGGAAAATCTTGGGATTTCATGACAGCCCGTTTGGCTAATTGAAAGCCCCTTAAAATATAGCCTTAATAGAAAATCTTTAGAGATGATGTACAAATCTTTATTTCCTTCATTTGACTATGGGGATGTTTTATTTAATAATGACACTCAACAAAAAGCCACGATACTTGAAAATCTGCAACTTCATGGACTAAGAAGCATAGGTGGCTACCATTGAGGGATTAGTCATTGTTAAAATTATTGAGAATCTGGTTACATACCATTATCAGAACGTCGCAACCGCCATAAGTTGACATGTTACAAAATGTTAAATAATCAAACTCCATATTATCTCATGAACCTCCTGCCTCAGTAAGTTGCAGAAGTATCGGATTATACTTTGAGCAATTCTGGTAATTTACAGACACCTTTTTGCCTTCTGCAGTGTCCTTGTGGAATAATTTAGGCACTAGCATAGGAAATGCTCCACCCCTTAATATATTCAAGGTAATGCTAGTCGATGGGAATCCTCATGTGTGTGCATGTTTTTAAGGTGGTGAACGTCGTTTGCAAATTATTATGTCGGAACTGAGACTGCAATGTAACGTTCTCAGATCGTATATGTTCGAACGCCATCTAATTGATACACCACAATGTCAATGTGATTTTCCCTTTGAAGACACAGAGCATTACATACAGTTTTTTTTTTCAATTATATCAGCGATCCAGACAGCGGTTTTTGGCAGATTTATTAAACCCTGGATACTATGATATGTGGAAGCGTTTTATGAAGCGGTGACTTAAACAAAGATAGTATTGTCTGCATGCACGCTTTTATCAATCATTCAAACATATTTGAAAATCTACAGCCAATATAAAGTCAACGCAGCTATTTTAACGTATGAAAGTTTGTACTCAATAAGCTAAATTGTATCGGTAGAAATTATGCTAATAGTCGACAGCATTTCCCATAAATATGTTATTTTGTTTTACTTATATAATCTGTATTTATTTATGCCCGTTTGTGTAAATGTTTGTATTAACTGGAGCGTTGTTTATATAGCCATTGCCTGTTCACCAATCCTTATTTCATTTTCGAAATAAAAATACTGTTTAAAGTAAACCACCTTCATGGTCACATGCAACAAACAGCGATAAAACAACACAATCACCCGAACACTATACAAAGCCAGTAAAAACAGATCGACCTCACGTGGCAACTTATCTAGGATGTTTACTCCCCCTGACCATAACGGCATGAAGTGGAAATCAATTATGGATATACTTTATACAAATATATCTTTACATTAACTGGTAAATAATCATCAACTAAAGAAATTGATTCCAGTAAATATAATGAATAGGCGATGCAAAACACTGTGACGGGAATCGTGGACATACGGAAAAATTATAAATATACATGTCTTCCCAGGAGAACTTGTACATAATGTGTACATTACATTGCAACTTTTAAACAGAAATTTCTGGTTTGGGATAATATCGTGATCTGCCAACAAACTTATTGTTTCACTTCTCTTCGATAAGGGATGAAACACCGTTGTGATTTTCAAATCATTATATATGCCTTTACAAAGTACAATGCGGTTGTATATCCTATCCTATCTTATCTTTCGAAATGCGTTTCGGATGGAATATCGAGATTGCATGTGTGACTCGCCGTGTTTCAAGGTACTTCATTAACGTGAGGTTCATCTGTTCCTGCAGTATAAAAAGTTACACGAACACAACCTTACCGTGTTAGGTGTTTATTCTGTTGTGAACGTCATGGTTCGTCATTACTAAGTCCAGACATAGAGGATATTAGCCCCTACACAGTCAATTTCAATTGCAGAAAATATTGCTTCAGTGAGTGGTGTAAGAGATAACTCATGAGACGCAAAGTCAAGGCACTTCAACCATTCACGTGAGCAATGTTATGGCATTCAAACTGCACTGTGTAATAGTCTTTCTATCAGTCTTTCAACAGTAAACGAAATAGATATAATAAAATGTGCTATATGGTTTGAACATAACGCCGTTAGGCAGATGGCTGGGATATCGAGAAAAGGAACGGGCACACACAGGCGAAGTTTTTTGTGTAACTTTGTTTCTTGGCCATAATGTCGTTTTCGCCATACGGAATAATGTACTCTCCTCACATATAGATGCTTTTATCTTAATGGCTCTTCGAAATGCTTAATTCGAAAGTTTATACAAAGCAAAAACTCACATGTAAAATCGTCAAATTAGCCCCGTTTACATTGTCAGTATTAAGCCGAGCACGGCACGACAGAAAACAGAGTAATGCGGGATCGGCACCTTGCGAGTTTTAACTGGGCCGAACCCCCCAACAAGTGGTGGGCTCGGCCCGGGTCGACTTGAACGTACCATGTAAACGCATCACTTGGCCCGGCACGCTCCACTCAGCTAATTGCGCATGCGCCTTACCGCAAACAGACTCTTCCGTTATGACTTTGGTAATTAACAAACCACAACATCAGGTCGATGGTGTGAATACGGATATGGAGTCTTTTTTTTCAGAAATAACATCAAAAAGTAAAGAAATTGGAGCGAGGACGGCGCTGTCTTGTTATAGTCAAGGTACCTCTAGTGACTGAAGAGTGTTAGTTCGAACGGGCCCGACCTGCTGACGACGCCTCAAGTGTAAACGGCATTTATCAAGTGGGCTCGACCCAGGTCGAGCACGGCATACGCGAACGGGGTCGGGCCCGGCAGCAGCGTAAACGCGGCTATTGATGCCAGCATTCCTAAGAAAATTCCGCGTTAAATTGGCCGTATGAGGTCTGGCATTATCGTGTTGGAATGTCAGACCTGGGCCATGAGCTGCCATGAAGGGCAATATCTCTGGAATGAACAATTGATCTCCGTATCCTGCAGAAGTTAGGTTTCCTTGAACGACCATCAGTCGGGAAAGGGCAGGACCATTAAAGGCACCCCCAAACCATAACACTACCGCCCCCATAACGGTCCACTTACTGCACACAACACTGGGCGTTCCGGTCACTGCGTCCCCTCCGAACTCTAACTCTCCCATCAGCGAAATGCAAAGAGAATCTGGATTCGTCACTAAAAACCACCCTATTCCAATCACAGATGTCGCTGTGCCCAAAGAAGCCGTTGACGTCGATGTAACTGGGTTAAAATCGGTCCATGGTATGGCCGGCGTGCATGCAAATGAGCAGTGCGCATGCGATTACGTATATGGTTTTGGGCAGTCACACGACCTCCAAACAATTCATTCCTAGTGGACGTTGCAATGAGAAATCGATTACGCAAACGACGTAAGACGTCACTCTACGGTGCTTACGTGGTCTCAATCGCACAAAGAAACATGCTGTATCCTTGATGTATGCTCGCACGAACTGCAATCTTGTGCACGTCGGAGTTGCTGTGTGTCATGATGTATTTGACAACCATTTACCTCTAATAATAATAATAATATTTCTTGTATTAAGTTTCAAGAAAATATTATTTTAATGTGGAACTACAAAAGGACCGATTAAGGTGTGTGCAAGACGTTTTCGCCCAACGAAAGTTTGGACGGCCAAGGTCGAAGTTATCGAATCGCCTCAGATTCGACCAAATTAAACGCCATTCTGAAGTGGATGACTGAGTTATCCACGTGTTTTTGTTTACGTCTGAAGGCTATCCTTGTGTAGTTATGATGATGTCATTGGAGCTACATGATTAGTAAAATACTTACAGCGGACGTCATTTGAATTGTTTGCAACAAGTCATACATAAAAAATGAGTCATACATAAATACATATTCATTACAGTGTTTTGTTTAAATGTAATTTTAGTCGAGAAACGGGCTTGTTCCGCGTGTTTTTTTGGTATAAATCCGCGGAGTAGTTTGGTGGATGTCGACGCATGCGCGATAAAAATCCGGCGGTTAACATTACAGGTTTTCTTGTAGTATTATTGCTTCCATTCCGAGATAACTGTACCGGTACGGAAAGTGTCGAAGGATGTTCCGACATGAGATTTTCTCTGCATGCATTGAGTTCGTTAAAGACTTTTAGAGCCATTTTATAACCACCAATTAGTTACATGTACTATCAATGCATGCTGCTACCTTGAGATAAACCCATGGTGGAGATCTACTCCTCTTCACAGTGATTGACAATCGTATAAACTGTGTAAATGTGTTATGAGCCTCGAAGTAACTTGGGCCCGCGGCCGTGGCTCAGTGGTAGGGAGTGCGCTTCCTGAACTTAACATGCTTCAATTTACCGTTCACGGGTTCGAGTCCGCCTTTCGACTATCGGGTATAATAGCGAGTCACATGTTGTGGCTCTGGCAATCGTGGGAGTGGTTTTTACGAGGTTCCCGCCCGGTTTTCCACCGTAATAAGGCTGTGTACAGTGTGAAGTGGACAATCCGTCGTCATATAAGTGAAATACAAACAAACAAATCGAAGTAACTTGGAACAAATTTTTGATTAAAAAATAATTACAGCTTTAGAAACAAAATAATTAAATTTATCTGCAGCTGTACTACATCATTACATTGTCCTGGTTTTACACAGTTGTACATTGTCGATCGACGACCGTACAATTTATGCTAATCTACATGTACCTAATATCACTACAAAACATGGTCCTGTTAGACTAAAGCGTTTTTCATGGCGGCAGCGATTAAATGTTGATGTTATGTAAATAACGATAAAGTTTTATCATGTAAAGCCATTGGCGTAAAATCATCGTAGGAGATTTTATTGCCGTACGACATTTTGAGAAGTATCTCCGGATGTATATATACAATCAACTCACCTAACCCGCCCACGCAGCCTATATATTTGATTGATTGAGGTATAACACCGTACTCAGGTATTTTACTTATGTGAAGATGGATATTTTACGTCACACTGCTCTTAGCTTACATGCGGTGGGAAAAAACCCAGGAGGAAACCTCGTTAAAACCACCACGATTGCCTTAGCCACATCGTGTGACCTATAGCTGGTGTTCGACAGACTCAAACTCGTGGACGGATATCGAAGTTATATTAGTAAACCGATTCGTCCGCCACGGGCTCAGCCTTTTGAAGTAGATTGTAATAAAGATTCTTTTGCGTATCGAAAGTAACCTGTTGAAGGTAACAGCATGGTTGTTGCCTTCACGTCAGTACAAGTATATTACATGTATGTAAAAAAAAAAAAAAAAAATGATCTAAGAAGAGTTAAATTTGTCAAAAGCTTTACAAAGAATTGCAGCTGTACGGCATCTTTATAGCCGAAGTGCTTTATAAAGTTGTAATTTGCCAAACAACGACCGAAAAATTTGTGGTAATTTACAGACTACTTCCACATTAAAATGGTAGTTGGACCGGACTTAGGAAGCCTGTGTAGCTTACTTTGTACGTAAATACCAAGAGGACGCAATGCTTTCAGCGCTGGACATCATAGTAACAGCTACGCATTTTTCGTATTAAAGACAGGCCCCTGGTTTATGACCAAGCGGTCTATACTATATACGCATGTCATGTAGGTAAGACAGCGACGGGCTTAATCAAATGCGTAGTTACGTTGTCATATACTTTCAAGGACACTTTAGAACTGTTTGCATCAAGCGAACCACTTGGTAATTAACTGCAATAATTGGCCTATACATAGGCTTTTGTTTCATCGTGTTTGGCGAGTTGTCGCCGTTGAGCAGGGGGCTATGTAATGAAAACCCTATTTCGATGACTAATCAATGGTTTAACTTTACTTTTAGAAAATCAATTGTTGTTATTGAAACGGTCACACGGAGGAAAAACATTATTGACATAGCAACGCACGGTAACAATGTATATATGTAGTTATACGAAACGTGATAGATGTTTGTTCAAGGTTTGACCAATGACATTTCAGTAAATATCATGACATTTTTATTGACCAGTTATCTGCATTCAATGGGATCTAATTTATCATTTATATGTTGGCAAACATGTATATGCAGGGGAAATATCAAGGCATCGGCCCGCGGTTGCTTAGTTTGTAAGCGTTTGATGGTAAATAAAATACGTTATTTAAAAAATCACTTTTTTTCTTCTTATTTAAAAAATGTGTGACACATACATACATACATAAAAATAAACAATAAGTGAAGTAAGAAAAAAAGATTACCAAAAATAACATTTGTCACATGAACAGGTTTGGAAACGGGCTATCCGAATTGAAGAATCGTTTTTGAACTTATTTACTTCCGGTTATAGGAGCGCACGTCTTTGGCGGACGTCCAGCACAGCTTAACCAATAACATATAGACAGACCATGACTTTACCTGAATAATGGTGACATGTGAATTTACCTCTATCTCATTGGTGAATTCTCCCTGTTTGGGTCATGTGGCGGATCGCAGAGAAATAAAAGTACACCAACCAGGACATGCGTTCTTATAACCGGAAGATTATCATTTTTTATATTTTTTATTTTTTTTCTCGAATGTATGCCACACACACTTTATCAATAAGATAAAAACAATGTTGTTTTTGTCCACCACTACTATAGTAGGGGGACTTAGAAAAGCTACTCGGCGTCCGTCCTTCCGTCTGTCCGTCCGTCCGACCGTCCGTCACAAAAGTTTGTGAACACGCTAGCTTGAAAAGTGCCGCAAATCTGCATTTGATAAATAATTTACTTGAATTTAATACGACAAAATAGCGTAGATTTGTAATGTCGAATGGAGAAAGCAAAAATAAGTTGTTCAATATTCTTAGTAGACGTTGAGTCTGAACAAAACGGTTTTAGCTCCTCGACATTTGGGAAGCTTGTCAAGAAATGCATGATAAATTTGACAAATCCAACAAAGAAATGATTTTGATAGCGACAGGCAGACCAAAAAGCTTTCTAATAGTTATGCAAATTCAAAGATTGCAGTAAGTCCGATTCTACAAAGAAGATCACTAAATGGAATGCTAAACTGTTTTAAGGTATAACCAGGGTATTACATATATTATGATTCCTCAGTCTTTTAAAAAAAAAAATAATTAGTTGATCTTATTTGACATGTGATTATATTCATAGATATAATGACAGACACAAGCGCCCTATGAATGTATAAATAATGATTTCATTTTTATACGCCCGATTAAAATCGGTCGTATTATGGTATGATCAGCGTCCGTCCGTCTGTCCGTCCGTCTGTCCGTCCGGAGCCTACTTATCCTTTTCCAGAGCAGAACTCTAAAACTATAAGGCCAATCTTTATGTAACCTTTTGCTATTGCGGATTCATCATTTTAAAAATTAGTCTGTCTGTCTGTCCATTCGTCGTGATGGCTCGAATCCGTTTCCGGAGCAGAACTCGAAAATTATAAAGCCAATCT
>JAVFBW010134939.1:0-13420 GCA_034783835.1 Mopalia ciliata
GACTTTCAAATACTCTTCTTAATTCTTGGTAAGTATTTAGCATGTCAATTCGCAAACAGGATAGTGCTCAATATTTCAATGCTGGAACTTACTTTGAACATCACTACACTTTAATTCTTTGATTGATTGGTGTTTAACGTCGTACTCAAGGGTAAATACCTATTGCCTTATTACGGTGGAAAACCAGGACGAAATCTCGTAAAAACCACCCCTGTGAATGCCGGAGCCACAACATGTGACTTGCTCATATACCTGATGGTCAAAAGGGAGACTCGATCCTGTGAATGGTAAATCAAAGCAGGTTCAGTTTAGGAAGCGCTCTTGCTACTACTGAGCCACGGTCGCAGACCACTTTAATGTAGACGGATACAGGTTTCCAGTGATATAAACCAATGCAGGCCAGCAAATAGCCGATTAGTGGGGAAAGCTCTCTGTTTCTGATGAGTATGACTTACACAAGTTTTTGTATATTAAAAAAACATGTATATAATGTTGACAGTCTTGGAACAATTTATTAGGATCAATAGTAGCAACTTAATGTTATACATGTACAATGTATAAACGATGTTTGTTTGTTTGATTGGGGTTTAATGTCGTACTCAAGGGTATGCAGGACAACAACAGGACGCAACAAACAGATCAGCTTCCTGTTCCCTTTTAGCTCAGAGAGCACCAGGGCAACATGAAGCTCCCTCCAACCACCCGCAAATGTATAAACAAAGAGCTTCAAATTTCAAGATAGTGATCAATCTCTTACACATAGTAAGGCTAAGAATTTTGGTTTTATCCCCTAGATTTAAATACTGTAAGTTTTTCACAGAAAAAAAAAACACTCAACAATATTTTAAATAACAAAATGGAATATCAACTTAATGTTGAATCAGAAGTCTTTCATAAGACTCAACGGTTGCCCTTTTATATCTCTCCTTAAAAGTTTGCATTTTTGGCATCTAAATTTAAATTTCACTATTAAATTCAATGCAAATGTCTGAAGCGAACATGTAAATTGCTCTTTCACAGATTTCTTAAAAAAGTTCAAAACCATTGACAGATTTCTGAGCTTTCGGGTGGTTGTTTGTTACATGTAGTTTTGCATTTGCAATTTAGAATGGCAAAATCTTGAATTAAAACTACTCAATTCCCCCAAGTTAACAAAAAGGAACTCATTAAAAATTAATAGAAGCTGTGTCATATGTACTTGTAAGGGAATTGCTTTAAAAAACAAGACTGTCAAATTTAAAGCAGGTTCCCTAGAGGTTTAAAATACAGGAAATTGTGTCCTGGTTTTTCTTCTTTCATAGATCTGGTTTTTGGCGTTTTTTTTTTAATAAGGCTGTTTTTAATCATATTATATTGAAATAAGTCTATGGTACATAAATACGTCAATCAAATTGTTTTAGTAAAATCTTCATGGTATCGTGACTGGGAATATCAAACCACAGAGACCCGATCTCCAGTTATTCATCTTAAAAGGCTGTTTAAAGATGGATGTGTATTTAGAGTAAAGAGGAAGCCAAAGCCAATGTGTAATGGTTATGTGCAGGTTTAACATGTCTGTTTGCTTTTAAGGATAATCTTAAGTTACAGTATCAAAAATTGTAACAGACTTTTGTCAGGCAGTAATAAACTTTCTGTCCGAGTCTTTCTCAACATGGAGGTTTGCTGATTACTGACAAAAAGTTCTTGGCTGAAGCATTACTTAAGGTTATTTCACACAAATGATGACCTTCCGGTCCAATGGGTGAAATAAACCACCTTCAATTTCATTATCAACATGCAAAAGGCAATATTGGATCATCACAACCCCCACTTAAAAGGCATCACAAAACAGATTAACTTCCTGTTTCCCCTAATTAGGCACCAGGGCAAAACGAAGCTCTCTCTGAACTGCCAGGTTTTGGCAATCAGAAAGTTAAACTTAACAAGTCTATTGGCTCCTGATAGTCATACATTCTTGTTTATTTCTTTGGGGTTTAATGCCAGTGTACCAACCGAATGTGTGACAGAAACCACCCTCAACACCACTCCCAATAAACAAAGACTGCATAGGTCAAATACAAAGTAGAGTTAGGTGCACGATTGGCTTCTCATACTTTTTTGCATTACTTCCCATATACAGACAGTCAGTCAACGAGTTATCTTTAATGTCACGGGACGTTTTGCCTAGAATGAAAGATAATAAAGCCAGAAGTGCAGCTTGATGACGCAGTATGACAGGATGCAATACAACAACATAAACAGATCACGCTCCTGTTGACCTTTAGCTCTGAGTGCACCAAAGTAACAGGAAGCTCCCTGCAAACCCCTTGCCTGGTCGATTCTGTCAAACATTCTGACAGAGCTGTCAAATAACCATGCAAACAAAGACACAAGTTGGTCAACTATACCCACATGACTAGGCTAAATGGTTTGGTCACCAAAGTTAAACAGATCAAATCATTCAATGCAGAGACATACATGTAAAGGTCAGACAACAAAAACCTTCTCATTTCTCTGCACTAAAGATACTTAACGATATCATTTATAGAGTCAAAATAACGAACAGAATTTGGATTGCCTGTAAGTTCAGACAGCAACAAGGCAACAAGAACCTAGCTCATTTGTACACAGGTTAAGTGTTCAAAACAGATTTAGCCAGAATTCAATAGTATGGTGTCCAAAATGGTAATTTTTTTTCACTTTTTAAAGTGACTGGCTGTCCAATTTGTTAGTTCCTTCAACTTCCTTGTCTCCTGCATGTTAATATTTCTTTAAATAGGGTGTCCAAATGAGGCAATTTTTCAATTCATGATGTCCAAAGGACAAGTGGACATCCTTCTGGCTTAGCCCTTGACTGCACGTACAACGGGTTAGCAGAAATTCTGCAGCATAAAATAAAGATATGTTGTGTCTGACCTTATGAACCACCCATGTAAAACCATCTAACAATAGAACCAGTGAAACCCCAGGTCTTGGGGGGAAAACAATGTATAAAAATATTCTATAAAAATGTAAAAATAAATGTAGGATTAAGAAAGAAATTTGTGAACTTGTAACTCCTGTTCTGGTGAAATTTGGCATTTCATTGATGAGTGTTGCGGACATATTCTGAATACAGAGTAAGACATGGAATTGCTGCAACCATATAGATCCTCGCCTAAACCAATAAGCTGTCACATCTGGTGGAAGAATCCAGATTCCAGTAAAACAATAAAATATTCATAACTGTCAGTATTGATTTCAGGATTACTACACAGCCTAAAAGATAACCAATACTGCTTAGATGGTTGTTTGGAGTTAATAAAACAGACATTCCAGTTGGTCCATTTCAACATACACGTGGGTTAGCAAATATCCACAACACCCGATTTCAAGAAGAGTTTTAGAAAACAACATACACCCTAAACGGGTTCAGATATAAACTCTTAATGTACAGAATAGCCAATGTGACCACAGACAGAGGAATACATGTCATCTAAGGAAGTATGCCAAAAAAGAAGAAAAAAAAAAAAAAACTCGGTCAATAAAAATTGTGATTTAAAATTTAAAGATTCAGTTTTTGAATTTGCTTAATCATTGTAATTGTATATGATTATGTTTTATTCAATTCCAGGTATTTAATTAAGCCACCTCATCATCACTATCTCCAGTAATCCTGTGTAATGTATTACTTGTTTGGACGATTAATCTTCCCCCAGAGATATTTACAGTATTAAAACCTGTTTGAAAATATATCCCAGCCTCACAGGGCAATGCTACTATTTATTTTATATGGGAAAACACCTGCTATTTTAGTGAAATACCTTTTAGTGAGGTGTTAAACACAATCCAATCAATCAACCTAATTGAACACACTAGACATCAGATAACTAGATAACAATTAATTCTCTAATCTTAAACCTATATTTAATCCTTAATGTGTCTGCCTTTGGCTCATCTTCTATGGCAGATTAGTGTTGAGTATAATACAAGACAAATGTCTTACACTGGAACACCTCTAATATAATGATGGATAATATTGACAGAATTTCCATTAGAATATCTTTTTCTTTTTTTTTACAGTTAAGATTTTAAAGGATCATTCATAATTCATGAAAATTCCATACAAATGACAAGAATTTAAATTGATAAATTGACAATAATCCTCAAAATTGCAAAAACAAAAATTTAAAATTCATGCACAGATAATTTCTAAACAAAAAAAAATATATATTATTGATATAGCAAATGGAATTTTAATAAAATTTTAAAATTTGTTTAATACAGGTTCACAATTCAAAATGCAACAAGTATCAACATGCCAGAAATCGAATTGAATAAACCTAAAGACACAAAGATATTTAAAGAGCAAAGAACGATAAAACTTGTATGTGCATAAATATCAAGCATTTGTCACTTATCTCAACAGGCCCAAACTTGGATCATATACATAATATTTGGTACATGAAACCATTTCTGTCTTCATAATGTTTTTAATCCAAATTCAAGAATCTCCTTGGCCAAGCTCAGAGCCTTTGAATCTTCTATGGAATATGTTTTGTAGTAGCGTACTGGAAGCTCAGACCAAAACATGGATAGAGCAGCTATGGTATTGTAACATTGGATATATTATCCATATCACTACGGCCAACTGGACACGTCTCCTCTAGTGATGTCTTTATTGTTTGTTTGATTAGGGGTTAAACCATACTTAAGGTTATTTCACTTATATGAGGGTGTGCCAGCCCAATGGGCGAATGAAACCCAGTGGTTTGTTGAATTGTGATTTGTTTGATTGGGATTTAACACAAGGGTATTTCACTTATACAATGACGGTTAGTCTACTTTACACTGTTCCCTGCCTAATGGCCATGAAAACTGGTAGTAAACCAAGTAAAAACCACTCCTGCGATTGCTGAAGACACATAGCTCATATGATATACCTGTTGATCCACAGACTCAATCCAGTGAACAGTAAATCGCAGGATTAGTAAGCTTTAGGAATCTTGTGTCAAATTAAAATATCCATTAACTGATGCAATAATAACAACATTCAGGTAAATGTCAATTTAAATAGATCAAATTGACCACTGTATGGGACATTGAGATCAATAAATACATCCCATTAAACAAACCATAATGTCTTCAGAATGGTGCCAAAACAGTCAGGTTAATGCCTGATAAATAGACAAAATGCCTAGGGCATCAGTTGCCAGAAGTGGATGAACACAGTTTACCTATTTTCCATGGAACCAATGAACAGAATAATAATGGATTTAGGAAATGGTACACAGTGAACCGATGTTTCCCACCATGACAGGCTGAAGATTAACTGTCTCAGGTACGGAAGTCATCTCTAACAATCAATCCAATCAACGAACTAGGGAATATCTGGAAACCGGTTAATTGCTAGGAGAATCAAGGGTTGAAGATAATTAAATTCTCATCACATCAAAGAGTGGACATTCGAAGGAAGGCTACACTTCCAATTCACACAAAATGACTACCTTAAGGCAAGACCGTCGATCCAGTTTGACAACTTACCGAAAATTATGTGCTTTTCAGCTATTATAACAGGCTTTCAAGAAGACATAGATTCAATTCTTTTGACAATCAAACCATGAAAACATGGCTGCAAGTGCAAATTTATTTTTGTTTAATCTTTAATAGATTACGCTCTGTCGTTTGTGCAAATGCATGGTGCGTGTTGTTGTTGTATTAGATTTTTGCCATTTTGCCCCAAGCCTTCAACATTAGGCAAGATTGCAAAAACTGAATCAGATCTAATTAAAATGAAAAAAAAAAAAAGTCGTGAGAATTCAATACAATTATACTTTAAGAATGAGACAGTTCATGGAATCATCGTGGTAAAACTAATTAGAATTTTGCTGAGCGTGGACGTCTTAGAAAGCTGTGAGTGCCCAGATGTTTGATTTGTTTGATTTGTTTGAATGGTGTTTAACGTCGTACTCAAGGGTATTTCACTTATATGACGACCAACACAAATACAGAACATCACAAACAAATCTGCTTCCCGTTACCCTTTAGCTCTGGAAACACCAGGGCAACAGAACGCAACCTCTCTCTCGCCTCTTACGATCGACCGAGGGAGTATTCTGCAGGGCCATGGCCCACCCGCTCCCTCACGAGGCGAATAAAAAAGAAAATTTGATATTGACATATTCTATCCAAACTACAAACCCACAAAAATTATTTACACTTATGTATGTTCATTTGAAATGATTTGTTTTCCTTTTATATTTACTGCCAAGGGTGTAGTCTTATTGAAAATTGTCTTGTGATTCAAATATGAATAATTAAACCACCATTCATAAATAATACGTTGGTTTCACTCCATTCTTTGTTTGTAAATGCACAAACTTTTTAAATGTAAAGGCGATTTATAAACAATAAATTCTTTTCAGAAATTCTTGGTGAATGTATCTTGAATTCTGTTTACAAACAGCCCATTCTTGCCTAGCTTGGTCGACCTTATTTTCAATCGATATATGATCATATACACCATAATGGCACAATTACACTTCATACTAGGATACGCTATTCAATAGGATCCCTCATTCAGTAGGATACCATAATCTATTTTTGAAGCTAAAGATTATAATTTGCGGATATACATTAGTAGCCGCGTTTAATTTATACACATTCTAGTCATGTTTAGGGTTAATTATATTTCTCCAATGTAATTCATATGTATAATATCATAAATTGCTATTTCCCTGCAATACAGTTTCATCCACAGAGGTTTTTGTTTTAGTTTCACAGTCTGCAAGGTAAACATCAATATTTTTCTTTAAAATTGAACAAAACAACTTGATATGTGCCTTCTTAAAATTATACACATTTTAATAAACAACTAATTATTATATAGGGCACTCTTGGAGTTATCTCATGCCGTACATCGAAATTATTATATATTTGTAAAATCGAAACAAAAGAAGAAAATATTTTATCCCGATCTATTGGAGTATACATGAAAATGCTTGATTATATCGCTATGGCCCAATTGATGTCTTGTCTCTGCTGGATACAAAATGATATAGGTTTTATATTTGGCATTTCTGGTCATGACGGTCCATTCCAGGTAAGAACAGCAGTTTCGTCAAACACATTTTAATGTGTTTTGTTATGGCAATAAGTTTTTGGCAAAAAGGTAGTTCCTCTGTAAATTGGCCTATTGAAACAGAAAGCCTTGTTTATATAGATACGACAAAAATGTGCGTTGGATTAAATAATGAGAAGTCCTTCAAGTCCTGAGTGCTGTCGATCCCATATTGGTCACATTCCGCAAACATTGGCAGCCGTAGAAGTCCTGGTAGGTATTTTACCTCGTATCAATCATTGTGTTTCTAGTCACGAGAAACCTGTACAAGGTTGGGTTTAACTGTTGAAAGAGGTTATTGACAATGAATTACATTCTATTGACGTATTCCGCATTCACACCAGGAACAGGTAAAAAGCGTTGGAAATTGACGCCAAATACATACCTCAAGGGTTTACCAGGTCTGAGCGGAAATGAAGATGGGATTTGTCAGCAGTGACTTTATTCATGCACGGACTCGTCAATTAACACAATTCCCTGTGCATTTAATAGGAAATCAATACGGCTATGGACCACTATTGTCCCCACACTAACGTCCAACTGACAGTTTATGTCCTCAGACCAAGCCATCGTGCTTTAAGTCTTCGCCCTTTTGTAGACAAAAACAATTTTGGAATAAAAGACACACAACCTTAGAGAACAAAGCGCACTGTCACGACAGCAAAAATGCATTCTGCAGAATCAGTCATGAAGTCGCTAGTTTTTATACAATGTATCACAGATCTAACTTGTAATAATCAAGACAATTCAATACAAGATCATGATTTTCATCGATTTTTTTAATCTATGGCTATTGAGTGAGGAAAGGATTATTTTTATGTAATAGAACATGACCAAGAAAAAACAACTCGAAATCATTCCATCAAAAAAGTTACTGATAAAAAAAAAAAACACACGATGCAACAAACATAATGTTAATTTTTAGACAAAGGATATCAGTTATTAAAACTTCTTATCGAAAACCTTAATAACGAAAATGTCACTTGTTATAAACAGTTTAACTGATTATTGCTTCAGTAAATCTTTATCATATTTTTCATCATAACAAATGATATATGACCACTGTTAGCGGCATATATTGGATAAATATAACTTTATAAGAAAAAACTGAAGATAAATGATTAATAGCGTGTATGTAAAGTGTGTTACGTTCTATATTGAAAACAACTGAAGGTATATGATTAACAAGGTATATGTAAAGTTTGTGATATCGTATATTTCTCCATAACAAATCATATATGACTACTGTTAGTGGCATATATTGCAAAAATATAACTTTGCAAGACAATGTTAAAGGTATATGATAAACAGGGTGTATGTAAAATATGTGTTACGTTCTCCATTGGTACTGGAGTCCAACCAAAGACAATACGAGGCGATACAGCGTATCGGACCAGCAGTAGCCATGATGACAGCGACCATATAGCGACGTCAAACATATTGAGTGGCTCATCATTATCAGTAATATAGTAAACACCAGGTTTACGATAAGTGTAAGCAATTATTACCGATATTTAATGAATTAAATCCAACAATTTAGTATCCAAATGACCAATCTTTTTTTTCTCGAGTTTTCAAAATATGTCGTTATTGAGTATGGCTGGAGACAATTCTCTTTAACTTAATAAACCAACAAATAATAATTAATAAATAAATATACAATTCAATTTTTAAGTAAAGCAAATATATTTTGAGAAATGTATTGAAATGAATAATTATCCACATGGAAACTGAGACGAGCAAACTTCTTTAACGAGATGTACATACGTGTGACGGATTTGTGGAAACTTTCAGCCGATTTTCAACGCAATACTGGTACTTCTTTCTCAACAACGCAAATAGAAACAGAAAAAAGTTTTCAGGTTTATTGAGAAATTAGAGGGCATTTTATAATGTGTCCCTTTAGAGATTGAATGCAACGCAGCTTTTTTTTGTACAATTAAAATCCGACGGAGCAATTGCAATATTTACATACATGTACGTTCCAAATAACATCTTGTAATTTTAACTGATGTGAAAAGTTTTTAGCCATTCGATAAAAGTTAGGGAAAAAGGTAGTTTTAGCAGATTACTTCGACAGATGTTAGAGTTCCATTGCGTTATGTGCTAGGCTAAATGCTTCGCCTCAGACTCCTGCCAATTTTCATAATGTGTTTGATGTTTACAATGTAATCAAGCCATATCCTCTGAAATAAACACTTCCAAACGGTGATACATACTTAAGGTCATGCAATCGACATTCCCGGGTGCTGCCATAGCAACAAACCGTGCCGGTGCTTGGACAGTAGACGGATTTTGATTGATTGGTTGGCAGATTGATTGGGTGGTAGCTATTGAGTTTAAAGGCCCCAATTTGTGTAATTGTCCTGCATCGAGATTTGAAGTAGGGCTCAAATATTCAATTCAGTAAATTTAACAGGCCCACGACCGTAGCTTAGTGGTTAGCGAGTGCGCTTTCTATAGCCTACTTCGATGTACTGTTCACGAGATCGAGTCCATCTGTCGACCATGCATCAGCTATATGTGTCAGTCACATGATGAGGCAATCGCAGGTGTGTTTTTTTGGAGGTTTCTTCTAGGCTTTACACCGTTATTAGGTAAGGGGCAGTGTGAAGAGGACAATCCGTCATCATACATGTATAAGTGAAATACCCTTGAGTACTACAACACCAATCTAGCCAACAAAAAAACGAACACACAATCAAGGTAACTCCTGTTGATTTCAACTTCATCACATACGTTTATCTAAACTTATATTATTTCATGACACGCCCTCCCAATGGAGGAGAGCTTGTTTGGGTCGTAGCAATACCTTCTTTACATTGCATTTTATTGCTTTGCTGGTGTCAATTTATCTTGGACTACGCTTCTATCAAGTAAAGTGAAATAACATTTAACAGGCATTTATAAACAAAATGTCACGATATGCCTGTGGCTTGAACAATTTGATATTATCTTGTGGATAAAAAAATATTCTACAGGAGAAAGCCCTAATGTATTTGAGGTAATACAACCTTAATATAAAGTTTAGTTATCTTGAAGTGCAGTGCCTTGTCGTGGCCAATGATGCCGAAGGATCATCCCGGACATATGCAAACATCACTCAAAAGAGTATGTGTCTGTTGATACACAGACACTTTTTACTGCTGTTAATATAATCACACAACGAAAAACTACCAGACACACTAACAAGTCATACTACCGAAAGTTAAACTTACAATGTAAATTCACCGATCAATACTACCAACAACTCAAAAAACTAAATTCTGGCCCACAGGTTCGCCCTTTCACGGCCACAAGCGACTCTGATCAAACTTTTGAAAAACGAGGTAATGCCTCCTGCAGACACTATTTATCTGAACACTTCCTTAATTATACTTATGGTAAAAATGTGACAGCAGATTCAGTCTGTAGAAATATTCACTCATGTTTGTCTCTCTGCTGCAGACAGAACCACTCCAAAGACCTCGACAAACCCAAAGTCCAAAAGTAAAACGTGGTGTGATAATACTTGTCAAACTGCCATTTAAGACCGTACAATGGAAGGGTGTCCTGTTACTAACCACCCTTAGCCAGAAACTTTGAGCCGTATTAATACAGCTTAAATTAGACGTGCACTTAAAGTTAAGAGTTATTTGTTTGATTGGTGTTTAACTTCGTACTCAAGGGTATTTCACTTATATGATGACGGATTGTCCACTTCACACTGTACACAGCCATATTATAACGGTGGAAACCTCGTAAACTTATTATTTTAACAATTGCGTGTGTCCTTTTCATTTTAATTTGTGTCTGTTTGTTAACGCCCAAGAGTGTTACTGACTGAAGTTCACGTTTACTAGAAAATATTATATAAAGTAGTTTCTCCAAACGATCACAATCCCGATCACTCTGCAGCGTAGCGAAAATACCACTGAAGAAGGCGTAAAACACCAATAAATAACTTAACCACCCATGTCTCTTTAATAATTCATACTGCATGGCAAAACCAATTTGGAGCGATCAGTTGAAATGATATGTGACCAAGGTGAAATCAGAATTGAGACGCCGATGGGAAATAACTCTGGGATATGTTAAAGTCATTGGGACAAAGCATACATTATCATACTGTGCCTCATGGTCTGAAATTTCCGCTGCAGAATTTGTTGGGGATGATATTATTTTCCCTCGATTTCCGACAGTTGTCTAAAGAGGATTATTTCCACATGACCTGCAAAACATTAGGTGAATGGGACTCAGTCCGTTCAAATACGAAGCGCATTCATTTCAACGGAGGTTTTGCCTTAACGTTAGACATGCTGCGTCATAACCATTTGAAGAATACATCAGGGGTTATCTCATTAGTGCACCAGAAATAGACGAAGGGAATTAAAATCTGTTTCCAATATTTGCAAGGTACAACCCCGTTAAATTAAAAGATTTTCTTGTGATTTACTTAATTGATCTGCTCTAGCATATTTATTATTATCCAACGCTTTTTAATGAAGACGAAATCCTCAAGATAAAGCACAATCTTCAGTTGTGCGTGTCTTTGTAAAAGTACAGAATCAGTCAGAAAAATAGAAAACCTAACTAATCAGCGTCAGTGATGCAATATTCAATCTCTACGACAATTAAAGTCTCAAGGCACACGAAGTATTGACTGATAAACATTCACTGACACTATTCTTTGAAGCTATTTCTCTCATCGCTATTAATAACTGCCTGTTCTTTTGAGGGTTTTTTTAAGCAAAACGTAAAAACGAAACTATGGCAACCACTGTCACTGCGTTAAAGGCACGTTTTATACATCTACACTTTATTAATGATAAATATCTCCATATTAAAATGACCTTGAAACAAAAAGTGGACTTTCCCTTGAGGATTTGCTACCAAATTATATCAATACAGAATGGATGAAATGTTGCAAAAAGATTTTATAAGGTAGCTGATAATGAATATTCAGGCAATAGTTTTGCCCCAAAAATTTACAAATGTAAGTACGAGGGTTTCTATATTAAGCCAGTGGCAAAATTACCACCTATTCTTTATTGTCTACTCGTTTCTCATCTAAATTAAAATATTTTCATTCGCTTATCCGGGTGAATAAAGACGTATTCGTTTCCCACAAAATAAATTAAGGCGTTCTTGACCGAGGATTGTCCTAGGCCTGCAGCAAAAGTTTGACTCCGTAAAACCTCCGTGCTAAAGGCGTCAGACTCCGGAAAACTCTCTAACGAAATACGTGTAGTGTGCATGTACTTGTGTTGATTCTTCTAGACTAGTTCGTTTTCCGGCTTTAACTCGTGAAAAAATGTGTTTGCACATTCAATACGAATCTCAACTACAATTCGCCATGACTAAGTGTCTGCTTCCAGAATTAAATACACACAGTTATTTTAGAGTACAATCATAATCCAACTGGGCAAATGATTTTTTTCCTTTTTATATACGTGCCAAATAACAGAAACATTCATATTCTGGCTGATATAAATATTTGCTTTAGCCATTTGATAGATTGCTGTGAGGAAGGGCTTTAGCGGATTATATGGACAGATGTCGGCGAACCATTACGATGGTCAGTAATCGCCCTACACGCTCAATATTTTCCTTATGCAGAGCACACAGTTGGGAACACAATGACTGACGATTTTGTTAGTTGGTCTTTCTATTTTACAATGCAAATAAAGCACACTGTCTTGATATTTTGTATTGGAAAAAAAACATCTTTGACCTTGAACATAACATACAGGCCCGCCTTATTTTGCCCGAGTATATGGTATCAGTTAATTGTTTCGCAGTAGAAACATTATGGGGCAGTTCCTCAAAGCGACCCATGCTTTAACTCATCTTAATTGGCACGAGGGCCAGTGCTTAAGGTATTGTGTTAATGATGAACTTATCCTAAGTTTTACAGAATAGTACCCTGAAAATGAAATCAAGTTATCAAATAACTGTTCACTGGTTATAATTTTGGATTTTAACAATTCTATGAAGGTGTGTGGAGGATGAAAATATATAGATCAAGATCTCTGGAATGCTGCCAGATGATAAATGTCATCTAAATGCCGATGGTATAAGCGAGTCTGTAATATACATTTCGCTTCGTTTTCCCATGCTGCCATAACATAAAATGGAGATTAGCTTGGGACTAAGACCCGTGTCCTTAACATGAGCTTTATACAGGCGGCGCAGTTGACCGTTTAACTCGTTTAAATCGTATTTCGAACCGATTCCCAAAAACTTCGTCATCGCAGTGGTCGCATGATGAAGTTCGGGATACCGATGGAAAACATTTTTGCAGACGTAAAGGATGCGTCAATATCTATGTTGATGTACATATGTACATACATGTAGATTGAA